>JACCIX010000301.1:0-195665 GCA_025506515.1 Flaveria trinervia
TTGAAACTAAGATCCCCAAATCTCGGCTATCACACACAATGGTCATATATGTTTCACAAAAGTCAAGCTCAAATTTGTGATTTTAGTCGGTGATAGTTTTTCTTCTTTTATTTATTTATTTTTGAAAAAATAAATCGGTATCTCCTTTCCCTCCTCCCCACATCTCACTCTCTCTCCACCTACAAACTGTCTACAGTTCTCACCACTGAAACTTTTCTGATTAACCTATAAACCCTAATTGCATTGCAAATTTCCAATCCAACAACATTGCCAATGAACGACATGTTCGGATCAGTCCGTCGATCTCTCGTTTTCCGATCACCCGACGGCGGCGGCGCCGATCCCGGAACCTAGTCGACAAGATCAATTCATGTATCCGCAAGTCAAGGGTTTTCTCCAGAGCGTCTTCGCTTCTGCCGTCACCACCCAAGGTGATCAAGGAGAATGATGAGCATGTGCCACTATCAGGTGGCGGAGGGGAAATTGATCGGCTGTGGGGCGTTTGTCAAGTTTATATGGGCATGAATCTTGATTCTGGAGAGCTTCTTGCTGTTAAGCAGGTTTGAATTTTGATCTTGTTTGTTAGTTTTTTTTTGCATTTTGAATCATATTAGTGTTTTGATGGTGTTTGCTTATGTTTTCAGGTTTCAATTGCTGCCAACAGTGCATTGAAGGAAAAGACTCAGGTTTGATGGCTATGAGTATTTGGATATATAAGTTATATTTTTTTGTACTTTCTGTTAAATCTGTTATTGATTTGGGTAAGCTTTCAATCAGACTATCATAAGTGGATGTAATGGAATGTAGCATAAATTAGATGTATGGATATTTGGTTACTTGAAATTTTTATACCGAACTACAGTACATGCTTACTCACCCCCTTAATAAATGGTATTTAGTCTTCTACTTTGACATGGATGGGTTTGGGTTATTAAGGAGGTAAAATCTGTTTACTCTTCTGATCATCGTTATTGTTTGATACTAGTCTGTTTTTGGTTTCTGTTCATAAGATCCATGCAAAAGACAACTCCCTTTTTGGGATGACAAGATGAAATTGTGATGTTTTATAGCGATGGGTGCATTTATTACTCATTAGGTTTGTATTGGTAATGTTTATAGTTTGGATCATAATCTTGTGCTTTCGTCCTCCCATAGAGCAGAATCATTTTGATGTTTTGTACATTTAATTTGTTCGGGAAAGATTTTAACATTTATTTGGTTTCAATCATAAACTTATGCCGTCCAAATCCTCTTTTTATCTGTTTATATGGACAAATGTTTCGCAGTGTAAATAGGTTGGATTTTTTCGTCAAATAAAACTGGCGTTTAGTACAAGTGCTGATCACTTTCTTCTGTCACTTGTCTCACTTCATATTAATTTATTGTAGTCAAGTTTTGGTGCTACTAAGCTCTTTTAGTTCTACAAGTAGGTTCACATACGGGAGCTTGAAGAAGAAGTAAGCTTCTGAAGAATCTTTCTCACCCAAACATTGTCGTAAGTTCAACCCATTGAGCTGTTAGGGAATGGAGATTATTTACTGAACTAACAGGTTACTTTGGCACTTCAGAGATATCTTGGAACAGTACGAGAAGAGGAAACTTTAAATATTCTTCTTGAGTTTGTTCCTGGAGGATCAATTTCTTCTCTTTTAGGAAAATTTGGACCCTTTCCTGAAGCAGTATGTAGCGTGCATTTTCAATTGCATTTTTTTGTTCTTTCAGTTATTCTCTCATATAAAGATTATCTATTTTTTTCTCCAAGCAGTCATAAGAATGTACAAAAAACAACTGTTATGGGTTTGATTCTGCACAAGAATGGCATTATGCACAGAGATATAAAGGTATATTTTCTGTCTTGTTTCTCTTTTTCACTACCCGTAGTGCAATGATGTCTAATATTTATTCCATTCAGGGGGCAAACATTCTGGTTGACAATAAAGGTTGCATCAAACTAGCAGATTTTGTGGATCAAAGCAAGTTGTTGAGCTGGTAGTGTGCCTGCCGCCCACTTTTATTTATGTATGGATATTTCATTACAGTCCAGTACGATATTTGATTTTAATCTATGTTTTGATCAGGCTATGGGTCAGGGGCAAAGTCAATGAAGGGAACCCCATATTGGATGGCTCCTGAAGTCATACTTCAGACTGTCCATAGTTGTAAGTAAAATTAATTTACCATCTTTACAGCTGTTTTTTCTTTCATTTTTAACTATCTGCCACGCTCATCCAATTCAAGTAAATTTACTTCAATTCCACTCATGACTTTGTGGAATGTAAATATATATGGAGCACAATTATGAGTTATAGCATAGATGGAGCTACGTTTGTTTTGTGATTTTACTAGATGTATCTACTGCAGCAGTGCAGCTGCCTACCATCTTGGGTCACGAGTAGACAGTTTTTTTCGTTACAGACTTACAGTCCATATCAAGTTTGTTTTTTCTTTTAGCAATATAGGTTGTTCCTATAATATGTATACACTATACATGCATACACACATGTATATGTATATAACTACACACAATTTTACATTACACACAATCAACGTGCTTTAGATAAAAGGTGCATTAATAAGAAAAATAAAAATATATCATAGCCTATTAGGCATAGAAATTTAATACTATACTCAAGATATAATAAATAAACCTCACATCTCATGTACATGAAGCTCTCACCTCATCCCTTGGATTTTGGGACCTAAGCATCTTGGAGTAGTGAGCACCTTGCTCTCTAGCTCACAAGGAATTGAGATGGTCTATAGATTTCGGTCAAGTAGAAAAGAAACCATGGTAGGTGGAAAAGAAATGGAATTAAAATAACGCCAATAGTTATTAAGCTATAAGCCATGAGAGCTTATCATTCCGGTTATGTTTGTTAGAGCAGCGATCATCATTAACTTTCTTCTTCATAGTTTTGTACATTGTCCTTTTCATTCTTTGAAGCTTCATTACTTCATTCTATTCTACTGGAATCAGATCAATTCAACTTGTAATTTTGTTAGTTATTTATTCCCCGAGTATAACATGGTGTCTCCAATTTCTTGTTCAGTATCACACTTATGATTTATCGTCTATTTATTATTTTGCTATTCTCCATGCGTCACAGGATTGTTTTTCTAATGTAATATCCTTGTAGGTTGACACATTATTCTCTCTTAATTATCTTTTAGTTCTGCTGACATATGGAGTGTTGGGTGTACGGTTATTGAGATGGCTACAGGAAAGCCTCCTTGGAGCCAACACTATCAGGAGGTACTCTTTTAAGTTACCTTTTTTTATGATCCTGTTGTAGATTTAAGTATTTTTATTTTTATATAGAAGTGGGTTGATTTGAGGTAATGTTATCTCTAACAGTCAAATGGGTCAAGTCTGTCAAATCATATTCAAATCCATAAAACCTTTTAAATCCTTTATTCTGAAAGTTAAGATGTTTAATTTATGAAATACAGTTTTCAAATCTTATGTAACGCTTTATTTATAAAACATGAAGAAAAGGATAACGTTGTTCAATTGTTTGCGGTTCAGCCCAACCTATATAATCCATCCCGACCCATTTTGGTCTACACTAAAAGCTCATCTGACCTGTCATCAGGCGCACTCTACCTACCCATTTTCACACGACTTATTTGTGGGTATGCTTTTCCATACGTATATACAAGGTGATAACTTCAATTTTATCAGGTTGCGGCTCTCTTTTATATTGCACTACCAAGTCCCATCCTCCTATTCCTGACCAGCTTTCTTTTGAGCACAGGATTTACTGCTAAAATGCTTAACAAGTATGTACATCTAACCATTTTGAATGATTTATATAATCTGTTGTTTTCAGATGAAACAATGTCAGTATTCTCTGTCGTATACTTGTATAGATATCTTATGATATCATATGCACATGCACTTTTTTGTTGGTGTATGAAGGTGTTAGTGTTTTTTTTTTACTTTTTGTTGATTTTTTTATTGATTTGTTTCTAGTTGCACTAAATTTATTAAATTTCAGGGAACCTGAGTTGAGGCCTTCTGCTTCTGATTTGCTGCAGGTGATTCTAATTTCAACTCTTTTGTAGGTTTCTGTTCTCTTAGCTTATGCCAATGTTTTTTGCGTTTCTTTTGCAGCATCCTTTTGTTACAGGAAATCTCAGCTAAATTCTCTTGTACTCCTACAATGGTTAGTTAGGCCAATTTTTCTTCTGCATTTCTTAAATAATTCACCATCCTTATATTTCATGTTAATTTATGACGTTCAGGAAAATATTGAAGCTCCTTCGTCTTCTTGCACAGCGTATTGGATCACTCGTGAGTATAATAGTGTATTTGTGTCACATTTTTATATACGCATGCCAAAATAATTGCAATGTGACTTGGTTCATGTGTATTTGACTTTTAAATATCTAAGGTATGGCTAGTGTCTCTCTGTGGTGACAAAATGAGGAGTTTTGTGAAGCAAAAGCATTGCTATTATCTTTCTTGCATTGATTATAAATAGGAAGAATAACACGGATAGTCTTGTGGTATCTTCATATTATGGCTTTAGTCCCTAAAATTGAAAAATAACACATTTAATCCTCATTGTTCGCTCAAACGTAGCATATTTGATCTTTTATACTACCTAACGTCTTCTTCTTTGTTGCCACCCCACTTCCCCACCTAATGTGTTCTTTAGTAGCTTTGTTCTTGTTGCCCTTGTTAATAAATGTCGTCGGTGGTGGTTTTCTCTTTAAATCGATGTCACTGACTCCCTGTTTTTTCCTTTCTTCTTCATCGGAATTTTCCATTGGCTGAAAACTTTTCTGTATGGAACCAGTGACTTCATTTCCTGTTGATTCGAAAACTTTTCTGTATGGAGCCAGTAACTTCATTTTCTATTGATTTGGGTAATAAAGAATTATAGTTTCTCACAAGTTTGTTCGGTTTTGTTGATTTCTCCTAGGTTTGTTTGATTTGGATTTGCATATTACAACAACATTGTTTTAATAATTGGTACAATCCCTAGATCCATCTTTAAAATGCAGAGATTGAAGTAACATAATCTATGAACATAACAAATTTCTGTGCCGTTTAATTCGTAGTCTGTCTGATTGTGCAACCGGTGGTTGTTTTGTCGATACCTCTAGGGGTGGGTTTAAAAGTGAACAATTGAAGCAGTTTGTAGTGGGACAGTTTAGAGTGTACTCACATTGAAGGAAGACGTGAAATAAAATAGCAATCCACATCTGATGGAGAGATTTTCTTTGAGCAGTCTGTTATGTTTGAGATTGGGACAATAGTTAGTTCTTTTTCTGGAGTAGTTTAATCATATATGCAGACATGCAGTAAACTAGTAGTAGTTAAAGTTTTGAAAAGTTTGCATAATGCTACTACAAATTAGATTCTGAGAATTGGAAATAAAGTAATGGTC
The DNA here is from genome assembly GCA_025506515.1 of Flaveria trinervia. NCBI lineage: Eukaryota > Viridiplantae > Streptophyta > Magnoliopsida > Asterales > Asteraceae > Flaveria > Flaveria trinervia. The sequence continues at coordinate 5,397 of JACCIX010000301.1, forward strand.
GTGGACCACCATGAACCAGCGTTTTCCACCATTGTAAGAAGCATTTTTGTGCCACTCTAAAGGTTGATTGATCTTCTTCTTTTAGCTTAAGTTCAGGAAGGGTGACCAGAGAGCGGCGACAAAAAAAGAAAGGGGGGGGGGAGGTGAGAGGGGGAGACCCTAGAAAAAGAAGACAGGGAAAGGGTGTGGCCTGACTGCCTGAGTAACTTATAGTTTTATGTTTTTTAAATACTATTATTTTGCAGAACTTAATAGATTATTTGATGTTTGTTAGGGCTAAGGACCAAGTGTGTTATGTCTAAGTGAACGGTGAGGACCAAAGGTGTAATTTCTCAAACCTAGGATAATGTGCACATACCACAGGGACTATCCATGGAAGTTTTTTTAATAGGCCAAGAAGTGTTTTTTAAGATTTAGTTATTAGTAAAAAAAGATTTTGGTACTCTGAGTTATGATACCCTATGTAGGAAATGTTGCATTTCTATTTGGTACTGGGAGATAGCATGTTGTCTACTTATGAAAGTAAAATTGGTGATGACATCTAGCAGCATTAATATATATTTTCTAATTAACAACCAGCCCAGGTTCGCTTGATGTATGCAATCTTGGCACTCTCAACTTTTCTACTGTTAATTCTGTAAATTGTAAAGAGTGGAGAGCAGAAGACAGCGATAATGCCATGTGTCAGTTAGATGGCGATGATTTGATGAATGGTGGAGTAAGGTTGAGATCTGTTTCGATGCTTAATGACTTTAAGGTCGATATTTCCTTCATTTTCTTTAAAATTTATAATTTACTATTTAAATTTGGATCTTGAGGAACTAATTTGTTTACATATATGTTTGGTAAATTAGAGTTTCAATCCTATGGAAGAACCATCTGTTGATGAGACATATGAACTGCAAGGACAAGCAACATTGGATGGTGAACAACGGTGTGATGAACTTGTCAGTAACATAATTAGATCTCCTGACAGTTGTACTTCATTTCAATTTGGCGATCTCTCTGAGGATGATGACGAGCTTACTGAATCTAAAATAAGAGCTTTTCTGGATGAAAAGGTATTTATTTCAATTAACCTTTTTAGAGGTGAAAATTTGACCAATTTGCTTATGAATGAGTTTATTTGGTCTTCAAATGGTTGAATGTGTCAAACAAGTTTAAACTTTCCCAAAAGCATGTTATTGAATCATACGACCTTCTAGCTGTTTTATTTAAAGGTTATATTTTGATGTAATAATATACTTTTCTAAATATTAAATGATGTATCAACTATTTGCTGAAAATGTAAAGTGAGTGTAGTTTTACTACATACATCTCCTAAATCGTTTTTTTGGAAAAACAGGAATATCCGAATGTGGTTGTAGTACTTTTATTTTTATTTTGGTAAGTGTCATGTAATAGCAATATACTTTGGATGGTGGTTGTTTTGGTATTTAACACATTTTGTGCCATATTGGTACTTGCAAGTTTTTTTTGTGAAAATTCCATTTTGGTTATTTTTGGTTTAAAAAATGTAAAAAAATTATATTCGGAGAGGGAAAAGAAACTTGTATAATTACCAGATAGGAACAAAATAATACTTTAATTACCCAATTTGGCCTTTCAAAAATACCTATAACCACCGAAAAGGGTAAAGAAATTACAAGTTTATAACTACCAAAATAAATAACCACACCATCAATAGTATGTTGATATTTTATGATTTTATGATGTTTGCTTTTTTTTAAATGTATTTATTTATCTTTATGATAATGGACTTGAAGTGTTGAGGGTTACTCAACCTACTCTGTAACAATAGTAACTAGTTTGATGTGAACCCTTTTTTGAGTTGTCATACAATTTGCATGGCCCATTTATCAACTCAAGTTTTCAATTATAATAGAATGAAGTAGGTTGTTGGCTTTGGATTTGAGATTGCAGCACTTTTACATGATTTTTTTTTATATCTATTCAGGCATTAGAACTAAAAAGACTTCAAACGCCATTGTATGAAGAGTTCTACAACAGTGTAGTCCTTTCATGCTCAATGGACAGTGTTGATAACGGAAGTAGTCCAAATTACTTGAAGCTGCCTCCGAAAAGCAGGTCTCCACTTGGTAAAGGAGTTGACGTTTTAAGCAATGCAAGCCCTGGGAGTGGAAGTAGGCGCACATCTAATGTTAGTGGTGAAGAAAACATTCATAGTCCCATGGACCTTTCTTCACCACAGTGTAATGATATCACTGGGCCAGATGCTCAACAAGAAGCATGCAGTCCCAGGTTAGTTAGTATACAGCTTATCATCATCTTCTCAGTTTTTTCTCAGATTTGTGTGTACGTGTGCTCAAGTTAGATGTCTTATTTGCAGTGTGAACTTTTCTGAAGTACAACGAAAATGGAAGGAGGAGCTAGACCAAGAGCTTGAGAGAAAACGTGGTATAGTTCTGAAGCTTTTAAATTTTCTGTTTAGGGCCTCTTAAGTAGATATAAGCAACTAGGCTGGTCGGCTGGATAGGTAACGGGTCAAACCAGGTTAATCAGGCTGGACGGGGCTGTGTTGGGTTTGGTTGACCCTAAACATTTTTGTTTTTTGTTTTTAGCTATGCTAATATATAATGAGATAAAAATGATCACTGAACAATATTAGTACATTAAAAATCAATATTTTTAAAACAAACATCTAAACTCCTTCACTCTATGTTTTTATATGGTTTGGAACTTGCTTATATATTAGCTAATGGTGACAAATGTTCTATATGGTTTTGAATTTGCTTATATATTACCTGAAGGTGACAAATTTGAACAATTACTTGTTAATGGGTTGGGTCGTCAGTCATGTGGGGTAACAGGTCAAATAAAATTTACTTAAAAGGAGTCAGTCAAACTGGTTGAAAAATGAATAAAAAGATTTTACCTTCTAAATCTTTTTTCAAAGAAATATTGGTACACTAACTGCTCTAAAACAAAAATAAAAAAAATTGGATAAAAAGTGTTTCATTTACCAACAGATACACTTTTTAAGCCAGCCCACCTTACCTGCTAATCTGTTAGATATCTGATTACACTAAGTCTAACTTGATAAGATCTGACTTTGTTTCATTGTTTGGATGTGATATTTAGAGATGATGCGGCAAGTAGGTGTTGGGGGAAAGACAGGATCACCGATAGATAGAGGATCAAATCGGCAGAGAGATAGGTCAAGATTTGCATCTCCAGGAAAATGACCAGTTACATTTTTTCTTGTAAACCACCATGCTTGTTTTTGCAGGAAGCCATTAGTAGTGTTGATCACAATGGGTTTGAAGGCGAATAAGCATTTTCAAGGTTGTTTAAAAATGGAAGCTAGCATCCCTTCAGTCCTTTCATGGGCATTCTCATATTCTACTACATGTCCCAGGATGGAGATGGAGATGGAGATGTTTTGGAAGGTGTAATGTTTTGATTCTGGTTATGCAATTTGTATAATAAATACAATTCGCCGCACGCTTGTTTGGTAAGCCCACAACACGAGAGTTTCCAGCTCTTGTTTGTTTGGTTGATTTGCTGTAATTTCACTGATTGAGACATTCATTTTCACAAGTAAATAATAAATATCATGTGTTTTTTGTGTGCTTGAACTAGATCATGAAATTGCTTGTAGTATAGAAAGCCAGGAGTCAATTTCTTCGACTATGGTCACGTGTCACATAAAACTCATATACGAAAGCCAGGATCCCATCATGTGTTTGTTTCACTTGTAGTCCCAAGAAGAAGGTGAGTTCTCCTATTGAACTCATCTCAAACTTTGACTTCATAAGGCTTTCAAAGTCTTTACACAATCTCTCATCTGTAAAACTAAATATAATATCATCCACATGTACTTGTACCAAAATGATGAGAGTATCTCATACCATTTCCTTGGAGTTTAATAAAGCCCAAAGAAAGCTTTATCAAGTTTATATATATAATCTGGATACTTTGGATTTTCAAAACTAGGGGGTTGAAAGACATAAACCTCTTCATCTATATCACCATAGAGGAATACAATCTTGACATCCATTGAAACACCTTGAAGTCTTTGAAGCAGTAAAGGCTAGAAAATTTTTGATTGCCTTAGGTCTGGCTATAAGAGCAAAACCTTTATTATAATTGACCACTTCTTCTTGTGTGTACCCTTGTATTACAATTCTTGCATTGTTCTTGATAATAATATCCCTATCATCCTTCTTGTTTCTGAAAACCCATTTAGTTCCTATTACGGTCTTTGCCTTAGAAATGCACATAGTTTTCAAATTTTCTGTCTTTCAAACTAAAGAAGCTCCTCTTACATAGCTTCCACCCAACTATTCTTTATTAGATCTTCATCCACTTTCCTTGCTTCTAATTGAGACAGGAGCATGAGAACAAACAAATGTTTGCTGTCACAACCCCCACTTATAGCGGAAACACGAGGATGTAATGATGGGATCGTCATGACACATTGTTAGTTATTAGAGATGCATAAATGATGAATAGTCAACGTGTCATGACGTCACCAGACACAAATGGAGACTTGTGTCGTAGTTATTCAATTCCACGACAACATAGCCAAAAGTCAAAAGAAATGTAAATTCTACACCCGGGAGCAAGTAGACAAATGTGAATACAAGTATATGACAAAGTAATCGCCATAAACAACCAATATCCAAAATAATGTAAATCTAGGGTCAACGCTAAGGCAAACTTCCCTAGCGATCCTTAATGATTATTATCTGAAAAGATAGCTCAAAATGGTTAACATAATGTTGGTGAGTTCGCAGGTTTAAATAATAAACAAAACTTGATGCCGTGTAATAGTTTGGTAGGACATGAGTGCATACAGTTATAATCAAGTAATATCACACGTATCATGAGCATCACAACTAAACCTACGACGTACACAAAGAATTTTTCGGAACATATTCACCCTAGGGCCTGTTCCTGGCCATTGTCAGTCCCAACTAGTATACTAACAAACAAGGGTGGGGGTGTCAACCCAATAGTACTATCAATATCTGTCCGTCGGCTCCAACATCGGAGTTAAATAGTTGTGAATACAGAACCATAAAGACAACTCACGCATATACTAGATAAATACTTACAAAACGTAAACACAACAGTACAAAAGAATGAATAAGTTCACAGCGTAAAAAGGTGAGCATACTTTTCCCCCTAGTTTATAAATGTTTAAAATGAAAACGGGGCCGCGAAACTCACCTTGAAATGAGATGAAAATGAACGAATAAAACGATTCAACGAGTGAAAGCAACGAACGATCAAACACCTATAATGGTTATAATAAAAACTTAAAACGAGTTAGTAGAGAATAGATACGTTTGGCCGGTTTTGGTTCGGTTCGGGTTCAAGGTGCAACTCACACACATAATATATAATAATAATAATGATAATAATAATAACACACCCACAATTACACAACACCTAACACACACATATATATATAACATGCAATTCATACAGAACCACATCCAATACTATCGCAATTTCACCCGGTACACACATGCAATCAAGCACACTCATGCATCATATACACACACACATCGCGCACAGCATATATATGTATATATATACACACACACGTACACAAGCAAACATATAACATACATATATTTATATACATAAGGACACACACCACACATATATATACATAATAACTTGCAGAAACATTATATGTATATATATGCACCTCTACACACTTGATATGCACGACACACACACGGCTTGTATATACATACATATACAACTTGCGCACCAATGCATACAATATATATGCATACATATGCAGCCGTAACTACACACATATATGCATACATACATATATATATGTATGTATGATATATATATACACACAACCGGGAGCATATATACATACCCTCACACACATAACACGACAATACATATACACGCATATACACACTCTCACAGATACAACTTATACATACATATACCTACATCATCACACATATACGTACACTCCAGCACACACATAATACACACACACACTAAATAGAACACACACAATAAGACAAAAACACACACAATAAGACAAAAACACACACACACACACACACCGATTTCATACCATACATGCATACATACGACATACATACACATTATACATACATATAACATATATATACATATATACATGGCTGCATACACATACCGATCAACATATAGGCATACATACATATACCATCGCACACACAACATGTATATATATACACTCACTGTCGTGTATATACGCACACACCATGTTCACATACACACACACTTTACGCACACATTGCGCGCGCGCGCGCACACACACACACCGTTGCATAGACACATGGTACATCCATACACATACACACAATATATACATACACACTCAACGGTACACACACATACATATATATACATACGATAGTACATACACACACATATATACATACATGCATATGCAATCATACATATATATACATACCACATGCGGCGCGCGCGCGCGCGCACACACACACACACACACACACACACACACATATAATATATATATATATATATATATATATATATGTCAAGCAAGAGTGCGGAACCGAACCAACGAAACGGAGCGAAATGAAAAGAAACGACTTTCACGATGATCGGTTACCTGCGAATTGGCTGAACAGTGAGAATTCGGCAACGGTGGCAGCTTACGGTGGCAAATCAACTTTCATATAATTAATCCCTCAAGTTTAATTAATTTACAGTTTAATAATAATAAATTAACAATATTTACAAAAATAAAAATAAGATAAAATAAATTTTATATTATTAGCGCATTAAATATTAAGGTTGGCACGAAAAGGAGATGTGACGAGACTCGGTTTGAAAATATATAATTACGCAAAATAATAAATGCGGCGAAAGAGAATTAACGGATTTTGAGTCAATTAACGGACCTGTTGGTGACGGATGTCATAGTATCCCCCAGTTCAGAGAATTCGTCCCGAAATTCAGCTGGAGTTAGGTCCTAAGGTTGTATCCACGAATAAATGCGGATACTTGGATTTCATCTGGTCTTCTAGTTCCCACGTAAACTCAGGCCCTCGCTTGGAGTTCCATCTCACTCTAACAATTGGAATCTTGCTGCGCTTCAATTGTTTCACCTCTCGGTCTATGATTTCTATGGTTCTTCCACAAAATGTAGTTTCTCATCAATTTTGATTTCCTCAAGCGGTACATGAAGGGATCCATCGGCTAAGCACTTCTTGAGGTTCGATACATGAAATGTATCGTGTATACCACTAAGTTCTTGAGGTATCTTCAACCGATACACTCCGGAACCAATTCTTTTAGTGATATCGAATGGTCCAACATATCTCGGAGTCAATTTCCATTTCTTCTCAAAGCGCACGATTCCCTTCCACAGAGAAACTTTCAGTAAGACATGATCACCAACGTTGAACTCTAAGGGTTTGCGACGGTTTTCAGCATAACTTTTCTGTCGGTCTCGAGCTGCCTTAAGCCTATCCTTGATTTGAAATATTTTGTCAGTTATTTCTTGGATAATCTCCGGGCCTGTGAATTGGCTTTCACCTACTTCCACCCAACACACCGGAGATCTACATTTTCTTCCATACAACGCCTCAAACTGAGCACATCCAATACTCGTGTGGTAACTGTTGTTGTAGGAGAACTCGATCAATGGTAAGTGGGTATCCCAACTCCCACCAAAATCAATCACACATGCCTAAGCATGTCCTCTGAGTTTGTATCGTCCGTTCACTTTGACCGTCGGTTTGTGGATGATAGGCGGTACTCAAGTCTAAACGAGTACCCATCGCCTTTTGAAGAGCCTGCCAAAACGAGATGTAAATCTACTATCTCGATCAGATATAATAGACACAGGCACTCCATGCCTAGTCACTATCTCATTCACATATACCTTGCTAACTTCTCCATTTTATAGTCCTCGCAAATAGGTAAGAAATGAGCAGATTTCGTCATTCTTCCACTATGACCCAAATTGAATCATGCCCACTACTTGTTCTCGGCAACTTAGTGATGAAATCCATCATTATATTTTCCCACTTCCATTCGGGAATTTCCGGTTATTGCAACAGACCTGACGGTTTTTGATGTTTGGCTTTGACTTTGGAACAAGTCAAGCATTCACTCATATACTTTTCAATATCCTTTTTCATGCCTAACCACCAATACAAATTCTTAAGATCTTGATACATCTTGTATGCACCAGGATAAACATAATACTTGGACTTGTGTGCTTCATTCATAACTAGGGTTCGAATATCACCTCACTTAGGTACCCATATACGATCCACGAAATACCATACACCATCTTCTTTACAGTTCATCTCTTTTCTAACCCTCGAAACTCTTCACATGCCACATTTTCTTCCTTTAGCGCTGTCACACCCTCAAAATCCACGTGCGGAGTTTTACCGCGAGGCGTGTGAACAAACCAGGATCACAGTCAATAGTTACTTAGAACGACTCTATGTGCCATAATTAAATAAATCAACCAAGTATAAACTTTAAACTGTGCGGAAGCATTTTGTAAAACAACCCAAAGAAATAAAAATGTATACTATGGCAAAACATGCGCCAACCCAAAAGAGTAAACATTAACACTAAAATAATAAGAATGTCTTGAAGACGAGTCTTAGAATGCAAGTGAAACCATGTGGTGCTCCTAATGGCAAGCAAGCTAATGACCTGAGAATAGCATACTAAAATGTCAACACAATGGTTGGTGAGTTCAAGAGATATTCAAACATAAACAATTTAACGATAGAGATATAAGAGTAGTGCATTGTAACAGATAGCTAGTCCATTAACAATAAATATTAATTCATAGTGATTTTGAAATTGAAGCTGACTGTGTTACGTTGTTGCCTCCTGTCACGACTTAACAGGTCGTGACAATGTTCAATAGGACAAATTGCACCCAATTGACCTCGAGTCACACAGGTGGGGCTCGTCAGACCTAGTAGTACTACCCAAATTTCCCCGCTATTCAATATTAACAATTCGAAAGTGTGAGGACTTTTCCATGTAATCAACACTACATTAATATTACACACAACTTGAATATATAAAGCGTTTGCGATTTACCAGTATGTTATCTCCCCCAAAAGAGATTAAATAAAGAGTGGGGCATGAACTCACCTGATACGCGTGATAGACACTTAGGTTTTACTTGACAAATAGAGTGGACAGACAACCTTCAGAGGTTACCTAGATCATATAAGTACATGAGTACGTGTAAACAAAGAACATGTGAAACCCTAAGTACACTACAACAAGGACTCAAGATTTCAGAGAACAGACACGTTTGACCCAGTTGACCCGTTTGATCCGTTGGTGACTTTATGTGTTGTAAACCATTCAAGCAATATACACATATATCATACATGGTTAACATTCAAATAGATCATATGTATGCTATATTATCCAGGTATATCACTTAGATCATCATACACCCAAATGTCATACAAGTCATGCGAATCTAGACATTAACGTGTCCACTAGTTATACCACAACTAACATGCCACACAAAGATCAAATCACGCACCACATGCCATGCGAAGCCACTCACGACTTCACATCCTAAACCCTGCCAATCCTACCAAGTAGGGGCCTCAGATTCGCATGCGTGTATGATGACATAATCATATTCATTAACCATGTTCATTGCATTCAACAAATATCACAACAATCAATTCCAGTCCCAAACATGATGTCCTAACCACTAGTCAACATCAACATCATACATGATCATCAAAGTCCAAACATCACCCATGATTATCCAAACATCCCATACAACTAATTTAATATGTTCTATCACATTAGAATTCATCCATGAACTTACTAACATGCTCTTAACATCCCAAACATGTTCAAACTATCATCATCAAACTTTGTGCAATAAAGTTTCCCTTTTGGGAAAGCACATCCCAAATCTATTAAACATCCAATGCATCATGAATTCATTAATAATATACCAATTCAAGTTCATATCAACATCTAAGCATGATTAACAACATCCAAACATCATAACTCATCAATTCATATCCTAAAAAGTTACTATCTTTAGTAATGTATGAACTATAACATGTGTTCTTGAATTCCCAATGATCACAACAACAATCTAACATCTAATCATCACCATGAACACATCCATAACATCAATTCATCAATAATTCAACATTACATGCAAAATAAAGTTACTATTATTAGTAAGCTATGAACACCAACTTCAATTCATCAATTTCTTGCAAGATCAATGTATCCTAACATTCATACGACCTACAAATCATCATACATTCATCAAACAATCATCAACTTCACATAATCATGCTAATTTCGAATTAGGGTTTGCATAAAACCAAAGTTCATGATCAATCCGCTAGAAACATACAATTCATACATAATCAACGTTAAACAACATGTATTCTATCTAACTAACTAACATACTAACATCATCAAACAACATCAAATTCGACCCCATGAAGATCCATAAACGAATTAGGGTTCAGCCACCATGAACAACCCACAAAACTTGTAAAAATCTAACCTTTAAACCTGTGTTAACTTGCAATTGATGATTCCTATGTGTTGTATGCCTTGTAATCGAACCAAATTGATGTTTTGATGCTTGTTCTTGGTCGAATTCGCAATGGTGAGGGGAAGAGAGGAGTGTTTGCGGCCGATTTGGGTGGGATAGGGTTTGGGATTGTTTTGTTTAATTTTAATTTCCATATTTACCCTTTAAGCCCTTGTAATTTGTATTTATAAAAACTAGGCTTTAAACTCTTTGTAAAGTGCTTTTAACTTAATAATATAAAGATAAAACTAATGAAAATCATTATATATTTTATCTTTATAAAAACACAAGACATACGAATAAATAGGCACGTTTCCGCGTTACGCGGTTAATTTCTAATTAACATTTAAAACATGCAAAAACATAAACATAACACAATAATCACATAATCAATTAGATTAACATTAATTGTAACATTATTCATTATTATTAGGTCACCAACGTTAAACGAAAACTAGTGTGTGTTTACGACACGTGTATGCAAGACTTAACGGAACAACAGAGTTTGGTAACGGAAATTTACCGGATGTCACAAGCGCTTCACCCTGCGCCAACAGTATTTGCTCTTTCAAGTTCGATTGAATAGTTATCCCTAATGCTCACGCATGTAGGGGTTTAACATGCTCCTTTCTACTCAAGGCATCAACTACTACGTTCGCCTTCCCTGGATGATATCGAATCTCACAGTCATAATCACTTAAGAGTTCCACCCATCTCCTTTGGGGCATATTCAGTTCCTTTTGATCAAAGATGTGTTGAAGGCTTTTATGACCGGTGTAGATGACACACTTAGTCCTATATAGATAATGCCTCCATATCTTTAGGGCGAATACCACCGCGCCTAGTTCCAGATCATGTGTCGTATAGTATTTTCGTGAACCTTAAGTTGACGTGAGGCATAAGCAATCACCTTGTCCTTTTACATAAGCACACACCTAGGCCTTGGTGTGATGCATCGCAAACACCACAAAATCATTCGACCCATCAGGAAGGGTTAATATCGGTGTGTTGCATAGTCTTTCCTTCAATGTCTGAAATGCCTCCTCTTGCTTTCGTCCCCAATCAAACTTCTTATCCTTTTGTGTTAACATTGTCAATGGTTGTGCGATCTTAGAGAAGTTTGCAATGAATCATCGATAATACCAGCCAATCCCAAAAACTATCGTATCTCTGAGGGTGTCTTAGGAGCGTCCCACTTTTTAACGGCTTCGATCTTTCCAGGATCAACGTGGATTCCCTTTTCATTAACCACGTGTCCCAAAAATTTCACTTCCCACAACCAAAGTTCACACTTCGAGAACTTGGCGTAAAGTTTCTCTTCCATCAACAATTTGAGTATCGCTCGAAGGTGCTGTTCATGGTCTTCTTTGGATCTAGAATAGATGAGTATATCATCTATAAACAAGATCACAAACTTGTCCAGACAGGGTTTACACACCAATTCATAAGATCCATGAACACTGCTAGAGCGTTGGTCAGCCCAAACGGCATGACTAAGAACTCGTAATGCCCATATCGGGTCCTGAATGCTGTCTTTGGTATGTCCGCCTCATGGACCCGTAACTGGTGATAACCTGATCGGAGATCGATCTTAGAGAAATATGACGCTCCCTGAAATTGATCAAATAGATCATCAATCCTGGGAAGTGGATATCGATTTTTCACGGTCAGCTTATTCAACTCTCGATAGTCTATGCACATTCGGAACGTTCCATCCTTCTTCTTTACAAATAGTATCGGTGCTCCCCATGGCAAGTGACTTGGTCGTATGAAACCCTTATCTAGCAACTCTTGTAGTTGACTTGATAGCTCTTGCATTTCCGACGGAGCTAACCGATATGGCGTCTTTGGTACTGGTGTCGCTCCAGGTACCAAGTCTATGCGGAATTCCACTTGTCGAGGAGGGGGTAAACCGGACAAATTGTCAGGGAATACTTCCCGGAAGTCTCGCACTACCGGAATGTCTTCCAGTTTTCCTTCCTCGGGTTTCTTCTCCACTACATGTGCCAGAAACGCGTAACATTGCTTCAGTAGATCACGATGAGCTTTCATACATGAGATGATCTTTAGACTCCCTCCTGCTTGTTCTCCTTGAATCTTGAGCACGTCACCATTAGGCATAGGGATCCATACCACCTTCTCTCGGCAAATAATTTCAGCTCCATGCTTCGACAACCAATCCATTCCCACTACCACATCGAAACTTCCCAATTCAAAAGGTATTAAATCTATGTCAAAGGCATGATCTTCTAATGTAATCATGCACCCTCTATTTATTTCACTAGCTCTCACAAATTTACCGTTCGCCATTTCTATTGAGAAGCTAGTCTCTAAACAACTAGGATTCAAACCAAGTAAGGGTACAAATTCAGCAGACACGAAGCTATTGTCTGTCCCGGTATCGAATAATACAAATGCAAAGTGATTATTGAGAAGGTACATACCCGTAACGACATTCAGGTCCTGGCGCGCATCGTTTGCACCAATGACAAACGCACGCCCTCGGGCAGCATTTCCTTGATTACCTTGCCCTTGATTACCAGTGATCGCCATCACTTGATTTTGGTAATTCCCTTGTTGACCCAGTGCCCGATTCAGCCTGGGGCACACATTCCGATAATGGTCGGGGCTCCCACACTCGTAGCAAACTCTAACGTTTCCAGTTGGATTGATTGCATTGATTGGTGCAACCAAGTTGGGTGCCACTCTACAGTCCTTTGCAAGATGCCCTGGTGCCTACAATTCGCACAAACTCGACATGGTGCCGCAGTAGGATGATGATAATTACATTTCCCACACTTAAGATGTGGCCCAACATAATCCTTTCTCCCTTGATTCACTACCACAAAACCCCTAGTCACCTTTGCCTTTTTATCAATCTTCCACCTGGTTGTCTGTTGATTCCCCCACGTCTTTCCTTTTCTCACCACCTTTACCTAGCACTCCAGTTCTTACCATCTTATCAGTTAGAGTGCCCGCCTTCAGATTTCACTCTGGATAGTCGAGGGTGCCACGGCAGTCACCAGGCCACGTATTTGAGGCACTAAACCCCAAATGTAACGCTCGATCTGCTTTGATTCAGGTGTCACCAGGTGTGGCACCAGTCTTGCCAGCTCATGAAACCGGTCGGTGTAAGCAGCATGTCCCGACCCTACCATCGTATGATTCCAGAATTCATGCTCCAACTTCTGCATTTCGTTCATTGGACAATATTCTTCAGTTGCCAATGCTTTGAATTCTGTCCAGGTCATGGCCATTGCTGCCTCTCTTCCACGAGCCTGCATTTGAGTATTCCACCATGTTAACGCTTTTCCCACCAGCGAACATGTAGCATACTTCACCTTTTGATTTTCAGCACAGTTGCTGATGTCCATCACAGATTCCATCTTCTCAATCCATCGGGTCAAGGCAATGGCTTCACCTTTCCATCAAACTCTTTTGGCTTACAAGTCATGAACTCTTTGTAAGTACAACCAACTCTTCCTCCATTGCCATTCCATTCACGTTTCCATTACCATTTCCATCACCCATTCCACCTCCGTCTCCATTGTCATTTCCACCACCATTTCCATGTTCATTTTCATTATCCTCTTCATACCCATCATTTTCATCATCATTCCCAGTACCCTCATTACCACCTCCATTGTTATGATTAATGATATTGTCACTCACCTGTGCCACTATGGTCGGAATGAGTGCTGCCAGTTGTTGAGCAATCATGGCGGCTATATTAGGGTTTCCCGCTCCCTGGTTATTATCACCCTGCCCACCTTCATTTCCACCTATAGGTGCTTCACCCCTACCTCCTTCACCTCTTCCTCTACCCCTACCTCTCCCTCTTGGAACAGCACCACCACGACTAGCACTGCGAGTAATTCTTCTGGGCGGCATCTTTCTAGTCAACATAACAATATATAAGTTTTAATAATATCAGATGTCATCACAACTCAGTCAATCTCATAAGGCATATCATTATACACATAGTTTCCATAGTGAAATACCACAACCCCAAAACATAATAATATAAAATTCCATTCTCATAATTGTAATGTCTCAATATGATAATAGGTAGCATAATATCCCAAGGCGTGTGAAAACTCATAGTTTAACAAAGTCTAAAAATGAAATACAAAATAGCAAGAAAGATAAATCTTCTACTCCTTCAAGTCCTCATCCATGCTCACGCGCCTTCAGTCCTGCTCTTCATCACTGCCAGATGAGCTAGAAGGACTTGGGGGCAGGTCAGAGTGGTCGCCCCACAAGCTAGCCTCGTCTGCTGGCATACGAAACCTGATGTGAGTGGCCGAGAACACTCTCTTCCTAGCTGTTCTCAACAACACCCGTCCAACACCGTTCTCTTGATAGGGTCCTTTGGGGTAACCGGGCACCCAAGGTCCCGCCATAGGGGCGTACCTTGCAATAGCCGGCCTAGCAGGCATCATGGGAGCAACTGGGATAGCAGGAATGTCTGGTGCAGCAAGAACAACAGGTGCAATTGGTGCAACTGGGGCTTCAGATGCTACAGGACCAAGTGATGCAGCACAGACAACAAGCAAACCTAAAACGACATGATCACCCGGCTCCTCTTCATTAGATGACTCCCTTGCTGCCTCCACGGGGTCGGACTCTGTGTCAGATGACATGGGCAGCGTATGGTCCGAGAGAACCTCTTCTGGTTTTGACTCAGAGTCGGACAAATGAACTCGGGGCACTACGGGAATGGAAGGTCCAGTTGAAGACATCCTATAAGGAAATGTACTTTTCCTCAGATGAAGCAAATCAAAAGATAACGAATAGATAGATAGAATAGGAGGAACGTACATGTAATATCAGATGCACACAAACCCTAGTATGCATTCTACATGATGGTTCCTAGGTTATAGTCTAGGTCGAGTGATCCACTAATTCTCTATAACCAAGTGCTCTGATACCAATGTCACCCCGCTTATAGCGGAAACACGAGGATGTAACGGCGGGATCGTCATAACACATGTTAGTTATTAGAGACGCATTAAATGATGAATAGTCAACGTGTCATGACGTCACCGGACACAAATGGAGACTTGTGTCGTAGTTAGTCAATTCCACGACAACATAGCCAAAAGTCAAAAAATGTAAATCCCACAATCCGGAAGCAAGTAAACAAAATGTGAATAACAAGTATAGACAAAGTAATCGCCATAAACAACCAATGTTCAAAAATGTAAATCTAGGGTCAACGCTAAGGCCAGCTTCCCTAGCGATCCTCAATGATTATTATCTGAAAAGATATGCTCAAAATGGTCAACATAATGTTGGTGATTTTGCAGGTTTAAATAATAAACAAAACTTGATGCCATGTAATAGTTTGGTAGGACATGAGTGTCACACCCCTGCTAAGAGCGGAAACACGGGGGTGTAACGAGACGGGATCGTCATAACACATGGTAAATGATAGAGATGCAATATAAAAATGATAACAAGAGTGTCATGACGACACCCGACAACAAGGGGACTTGTTTCGTGTTAGTCAATGTACACGACAACATAGCCATAAGCATACGCAACCAAATGATCACACAAATACGGATATCAACATTGTAATGTATTTTTCTCACAACCCGGGAACAAGTAACAAAAGAGTATTGTTGTTTAAAACAAACTACAACAAATGTTTTCAAAATATATGTTTAGTCCTAAAATGCATCCTAGGTTCTCCACTAAGGCAGCACACCTAGATCTTCAGCTAGCATGATCACCTGAAAAGATATGCTCAAAATGGTCAACAAAATTGTTGTGTGAGCTCGCAGGTTTAAATGTAAATAAGTATTGATGCTGTATAAAGTTGTTGCAGGATACCATGCATACAGTTATAAGTAAGCAAAATCACATGACAAGAGCTTTACAACCAAACCTAACGACGTACACAAAGAATCTTGTCGGAATATATTCACCCAAGGCCCGTTCCTGGCATCTGTTGGTACTAACTAGTATACCAACACGAGGGCGGGGGTGTCAACCCAAGTAGTACTACCAACACCTATCCGTCGGTTCCCACACTGGAATTAAATGGCTGTAAGAAAGAACCACAAAGCAGACTCAAGCATGTATCAGATAAGTACTCACAAAACAGTAGCATGTTGATTCCAAGTATGTAAATTGTATGTATGTTGTACAGCATGAAAAGTGGGTGAGCATACTTTTTCCCCAAGTTTGTAAATGGTTGAAAAGTAGTATAAGCATAAAAAGGGGCCATGAAACTCACATGTTAAGTGGTAAGTATGAATGATCAAAGTTCCCAACAGTTGTATGCAATGAACGGTCAAACACCTATTGACAGTTATTATTTAGTATAAATGATATGTATAGAGCAAGTAGAAATGTTTGGTCGGTTTGGGTTGTATCGGTTCGGTCGTGGGTAACACACTCACAAGTGGACACACGTATCAGACCTTATGTAGATCCAAGTATTAAGAGTAGTCGTCATTGCTAATGATACTTGCATAGAGATCCAATTGTTATAAAAGAAAGTACTTGTGAAATATTTGTAGTCCCAAAAATGGTTGTTGAAAATTTGTAAAATGTTAGGTTGATTTAAATTGAACTGGTATGTGCATGTTGATAGCGTTGACTTTAATCTTTGTGGTCAAGCAATGACACTTTTATAGATGTTACCTTATCATCACAAGACATTCAGGAGGGGGATTCACACACACACATCATCAGTCACATAACAGGACCAGACGACTCAACACTCCATTCGTACGAATCATCCTTCAATCGTACGAATCAGCTTCATTCGCACGATTGAACCTTCATTCGCACGAATGGCATTCAGTCGTACCACACAACGCCCAATCGCACAACTTAACCTCCATTCGCACGAATCAACCTTCATTCGTACGAATCAGCTTCATTCGTACGACTGAACCTTCATTCGTACGATTGGTTTTCAGTTGTGCGATACACGCACAGTCGTATGCATTCATTCGCTCGTAGGACTCAATCGCACACCACATTCATCCGCATTGACTCAATCGCACACCACATTCATCCGCATTGACTCAATCGCACACAACATTCAATCGCACGGCTCAGTCGCATGACATTCGCAGTCGCCCGAATGACCCAGTCGCATGACTCAGTCGCACAACTCACCCAGTCGCATGGCTCAGTTGCATGACAGACCCAGTCGCCTGAACTGCAGGTTCGCGACTGCTGAAGTGCAGAGCAGCCTTCGGCTGCCCCGAGCATGGATTCTACACAACAAGGACTTCCAAAAGCACACAACAAACACACACAAACAAGAAGCACACACAGAAAGTCATCACACGCACCCACACGACCTCTTGTGTTCGGGTTGATCCGAACACCCGAAACCCTAGAAATGGACAGCAGTAAAACGAGCAAGAAATGGACAACCAAGGTCGTCTACCTGCAAGGATGGAGTAGACTAGGTTGTAGACGTAGCCTAGACAAAGAAAACGAGACCAAATGGAGCGTTTTTGGTGAAAAAGTGAAGAAGTTATGTGATGAAGAAGAAATGGAGGAGAAGTGAAGAAGATGAAGAAAATGGCTAGGAAAGGGGTTTTATACCCATCCCAAGATTGCAAAATGTCAATTTTAGTCTCTGCACTTAGCCCCCGAGTTTCCAAAGTTTGTTTCGGTTGAAAACGACTTTAAGCGTGTTGGTTATATTAATGTTAAAAGTGTGTTTAATGGTAATTGATAACTTAAAATGGTTTTATTGATGACAATGGTTATAATTAAAAATGATATATTTGGTGATAATGGTGATGAAATTTATAAAAGGTTTAGGTTTAGCACACATCCATGAAGGAAGTACAGGCACAAGGGTAATAAAGCAAACATGATTTCTATAACAGGAGTTCACGAGGAAGAGGAAGAATAATTAAGAATAATTCGATGGTTAATTATGTTGTTTGACGGACCTTAAGGTGACGGAAGTCACAATGAGTGCATACAGTTATAAGCAAGTAATATCACATGTAATCATGAGCATCACAACTAAACCTACGACGTACACAAAGAATTTGTCGGAACATATTCACCCTAGGGCCCGTTCCTGGCCATTGTCAGTCCCAACTAGTATACTAACAAACAAGGGTGGGGGTTCAACCCAATAGTACTATCAATATCTGTCTGTCGGCTCCAATACCGGAGTTAAATAGTTGTGAATACAGAACCACAAAGACAACTCATGCATGTACTAGATAAATACTTACAAAACAGTAAACATAACAGTCCCAAAAGAATTGAATAAGTTCACAACATAAAAAGGGTGAGCATACTTTCCCCCTAGTTTATAAATGTTTAAAATGAAAATGGGGCCGCGAAACTCACCTTGAAATGAGATGAAAATGAATGAATAAAACGCTTCAACGAGTGAAAGCAACAAACGATCAAACACCTATAATGGTATAATAAAAACTTAAGACGAGTCAATAGAGAATAGATACGTTCGGCTGGTTTTGGTTCGGTTCGGGTTCAAGGTGCAACTCACACACATAATATATAATAATAATAATGATAGTAATAATAATAATAATGATAATGATAATAATAATAACACACCCACAATTACACAACACCTAACACACACACACACATATATATATATATATGTATATATATATATATATATATATATATATATATATATATATAATATATATATATAACATGCAATTCATACACAACCACATCCAATACTATCGCAATTTCACCGGTGCACACACGCAATCAAGCACACTCATGCATCATATACACACACGTACACAAGCACACATATAACATACATATATTTATATACATAAGGACACACACCACACATATATATACATAATAACTTGCAGAAACATTATATGTATATATATGCACCTAGGTGTATACACACTTGATACGCACGACACACACGACTTGTATATACATACGTATACAACTTGTGCACCAACGCATACAATATATATGCATACATATGCAGCCGTAACTATATATATATATAACGGGAGCATATATACATACCCTCACACACATAAAATGACAATACATATACACACATATACATACTCTCACAGATACAACTTATACATACATATACCTACATCATCACACATATACGTACACTCCAACACACACATAACACACACACACACTAAATAGAACACACACACAATAAGACAAACACACACACACACACACACACCGATTTCATACCATACACACATACAAACGACATACATACACATTATACATACATATAAATATATATACACATATACACGGTTGCATACACATACCGATAAACATATAGGCATACATACATATACTATCGCACACACAACATGTATATATATACACTCACTGTCGTGTATATACGCACACACCATGTTCACATACACACACACTTTACGCACACATTGCACACACACACACACACACCATCGCATAGACACACGGTACATCCATACACATACACGCAATATATACATACACACTCAACCGGAACACCCACATACATATATATACATACGATAGTACATACACACACATATATACATACATGCATATGCGATCATACATATATACATACCACACGTACGCACATATATATATATATATGTGTGTGTGTGTGTGTGTGTCAAGCAAGAGTGCGGAACCGAACCAACGAAACGAAACAAAAGGACTTTCATGATGATCGATTGCCTGCGAATCGGCTGAACGACGAGACGTCGGCAGCTTACGGTGGCAAATCGGTTAAAACAAGGGCGACCAGAAGTGGTGCAGCGGCGGTAGGGTTTGCGAGGGGGGTTACACGGCTGCCCGTAAATGGTTTCTAGATATTGAAATTTTGCACATAAGTCCCCCAACTTTCATATAATTAATCCCTCAAGTTTAATTAATTTACAATTTAAATACTGGACTTAATTATAATCATAATATTAATAATAATAATATTAACAATATATACAAAAATAAAAATAAAGATATATTAAATTTTATATTATTAGCGTCATTAAATATTAAGGTTGGCACGAATAGGAGATGTGACGAGACCCGGTTCGAAAATATATTAACTACGCAAAATATCAAATGCGCGAAAAGAGAATTAATGGATTTCGAGTCAATTGACAGACCTGTTGGTGACGGATGTCACATTTGCCTCATGTGCTTTGCTTCTTGTTTTGACACCAACATCAACCTTACCAACACCATTCTTAACTTGATGCTCTTTATGAATTCTTAGTCTAGAGATCACTTGGACTTTAAGATGATCAAAGTTGGATAAGTTTGTTTCTAGAAGCTCTACAGATGGACTAGTGAAAGTGACTAGATCAACTACTGAATTGACTCTTTTAGCATTTGAAAATAATAGGATAAAAAAGTCATTAAAATAATTATTATACAATGATTAAATGAGAATTAACCATTACATATGTTTTTGATTAAAATGATAACGTTAGAGCATTCACATCTTGTTCCGTAAAAATATGTGAGTGGAATCTTTAAATTATATGGAATGGTTTTGAGTGGTTTTGAGTGGTTTTGAGTGGTTGTGAGTGGAGTAGAGATAAAATGTTATTGTTTATCTAAAAAATTAAGGATTCATTGTTTAAACCTTATAAATTTATGGACATATTACACGGATAGTTCTTGAGGTTTGCTCAAATTTTACCTTTTGTCTCAGGTATTTAAAAATGACATGTGTAGTCCTAAGTTTTGAAAAAATGTTATAACTTTAGTCACTGGGTTAAACGTCTGTTAGTTTTTTCCGTTTAATTTTCAAAAATATCAATTTATCCTTGAAATAAAAATATAAAATATCAAAAAATTATAAAATTACTTAAACACCCTTCTTAATATAGTTAAATTACCAAAACACCCCTGATCCACTTTACACCACTCTGGTCATATTCTCAGGTGAAGCATTTTTATTCAGGTGAATTGTCCAATGACCCGCAACCACCTTCGACACCACCTGCGACCACCTCCCACAAATATATTCATATTCTTCCCCATCATCATCTTCTTCTTCTTATTTGAGTTTTTCCGATGACAACTCTAGCCACCACTATATGACTCCGACAACACATTCGACTCAGTACTTGCACAACATTGCCAACCATACAACTCAAGTCATGACCATATGACTCCAGTGCTGTTTACCCATCTCAACGAAACCTAAAATGTCAAAACCCTTTCACTTATTGGTACAGGAAGATGAAGAAGAAGAAAAAGAAGAAGAAGAAAAGGTTAAGGTGGAGATGGGAGTGTGTGGTGGTGGTTAGGAAGAAGAAAGGTGTAGGAGGTTGGTACGGTTGGTACAGGTTGTGGCTTCAGGTGGAGGAGGTTAGTATGGGTAGTGCTCCCTGTCGGAGATGGATGGATATGGTGGTGGTGGCTATCAGATGGGGTGGGTAGGTGGTGGTGGTGGTGGTGGTGGGTAGGAGGTGTATGGTAGTGGTTTATTGTTCCAAAGAGGAGGAAGAAGGGTTATGGGGTCTTATGTTTTGAATTAGTTTTATATATTTTTCATTTTTTAAGAAAGGGGTGGAAGGATAATTTCACACTTACTTAACAGAATATTTTAACGCTAGTTAGAGACAGGGACGAAAAATGTTATATTTTTTCAAACTTTAAGACTAAACATGTAATTTTTCAATCTCAGGTGGTGAAATTTGAGCAAATATCAGGAATGATTTGTGTAATTTAATCTAATTTTTTAATATTTTTAAAGGTGGTTGTGAGTGTAGGAGAGAGAAAATTTAATGATAAATGTATAAAAAGTATAATTTAATTGAAAAATAAAGAAAAAGTATAATTAATTGAAAAATAAAGAAAAAGTAACAATTTTTAATTTAATTAAAAAATAGAGTGAATTGTCGTTTACCTCCTTGAGGTTTGTTAATGTTTGCCATTATCATCCAAAATTCTATTTTTCTCGTTGGATCCCTAACGTTTAAAATTTTCTTTCATTTACATCCAAAAAGTTAAAATCATTGAATTCGACATGTTAAAGTTATAAAGACAAAAATACCCTTTTAAATACATAATAATACCCCCAAACGTAAATCTATTAATACCCCCAAATGTGCAACCCTAATTTAGTTAAATTGAGTAAGATGTGATCGACTTGTGAGAGAGAAATCAACTCTACAGAGAAATCGAATCTTGAAGAGGAGAAATGAGTTTTCTTGTTGTACAAGTGAAGTCATTTGAGGGAGAAATCGACTTTATTGGGTTGGGTTGTTCGATTTTAACCTGTGAGGGAGAAATCGATGTCATGGACACAACTTAACCCTAAACTCCTTCTTTTGTTGTGCTATATAAGTAAGTAGGGTTATTTGATATTAACATGTTAATTGGTTCTCTACTTAAGTTATTGATGCGATGTGGAGTGTATATATTTTGATAAAGATTTTTCGCACAAATTCAGTTTTAATTGGTTATTACTAATACTAAATCACACACACAAAAGGTAAGTGTACCTATCGTGTGGTAGTATAATGATGGTAAGAACTGAGTATCAATCAGTGGACACACCTAGCCTACTCAACATACTTAATATTTGACTATCAGATTTGGTTTATGTTTGAGAAAATGATAAGTTGCATTGTGATGTGCTCCAAAGTATACATAAAAATCCTATCAAAATCATATCAGTTACTTCTTAAAATCTCCCTTAAAATGATAAATATGTAGTTAAATTGTGTTTTTTTAGGTGTTTAAAAGGGCAAGATGGACAAAAAAACATATTTGACAAGAAATTAAAGTAATCCGAGCTTTGGAGTCCAAGCATGGGGCTATGCCTCATTAAGCATGCCCCTATGCCTTGCCAGAAACATATCCCCATGCTAAATTAACACACCCCTGTGTTTTGACATCTGACAGGACAAATAGTACTATCCCCTAAAAGCAAGCAACGGGGTCGTCCCCACCTTCAACACAGGGTCGTGCCCCATCAAGCACGGGACCGTGCCCGACACAACCTGCACGTACGAGCCGACCAACTTCCGTAAGCATTGTACTAGCATGGGGCCGTGCCTTTTAGGCACGCGGCCGTGCTCAAACACTCCAGAAAGCCTATAAATAGAAGCCTAAGTTTACCATTTTTGGAAAGCTTTTGATGAGAGAGTTACTCTGTAGAATTCTCTTAGGAATCAAGTCTTCCAGACTATTTGGAGGCTCGGGAGGTGCATACAACACTTGGAAGAAGCTCGGGATTGGCCAAACACCATCCATTGTGGATCACCGGTTTCATTGTTCCATTTCACCAATGATTTCATATCTATCTTTGTTGTTATCTGTTTGTTATGTTCAAGCTCATTATGAGCTAAACTCTAATTATCATCCTAATTGGATGAAACTTATGTAATTTGTGATGAACTAATGGTGTGATATATGTTATGTTAATATTATGGTGGTCTCGGGAAAACTTGATGGGTAGCATCTACATTTGAATGAGAAGTTATAAATTTGTGGTTTGTAATTGTAACATCCGTCATTTTTCAAACTAAGTATTTATTATTTATCAAACCATTTAAACAAGTTATTATAATTTTTTTTATTTAAAGTTTTATAAATTTATGATGTTTTATCTTCGTTATAAATGTAAATTATCAAACTTAAATATATTATTGATATTCTACAAATACATGTGAAGTCTATAAAAGTTTTATAAACTAGTGATTTATTTAGTGAAGTTTTAAATAATTTAAAAACAAGAATGTTATAAGTTTGAGGTTCAAAATGTAATTTTTGAAACTTGGTTTTAAAAGATTGACATAAAATAATAACCAATGAAAGTAGAGGGACCAAAAATGTAATTATTTCTAAATCACAACCCAAACCATCCCCCACCCCTCGGCGGCCCTCTTCTTTCCCGGCCAACCTCCGGCCTTCGCTCCGGCGACCACCAAAACCTCAACAAACCATCGAATTGAATGCAATCAGACCGTTCTAACCCTTAACTATCTTGATTCGAACCTGTTTTCCTATATTAATTCGATTTTAATTGATATTAAGAACATTCAACTAAGTAACCGGCAACCTTAAATCCATAGCCGTTTGGACATTAAAACTCGTTAATAATCCAATTAAATGAAGCCGAACGATCGTTTATCTATCTCGAACCGTATGCAAACCTCAATTACACCTGAAACACATACCACCATCGAATTCGATCATCCTCCTCACCGTGAATCTACAGCTAATCGAACACTATAACCAGGGCTTCAATCTTCGAAATTGACAAAGGGCTTCGCATCATGAACACCACACAAAGCTAACCTCGAAGTTAATTGAATTATCATCAATGTTTGAACCTCGAACCAACTTATCTCAGTCGCGGCTATCTTTGTCACCATATTCATCAATTCGAACTCAATAACGTAAGTTTCGCACATCATTGTACTCGGTTTAACATGGGGAAACAAAGCCCTAATGTTAATTTGGTTAACATATCCGAATTGATGTTTAATTTGACTTAATTCGATTCTAGGGTTCTTGAGTAAATTTGGGGATTTTGAAACTAATGCTTTTTAAACATTGTAATGGGACTTTCAACCAGATCGGGCTGTAGCCCAACTGGTATTCGGCGTGGATTATAACCGAGAGGTCCCGGGTTCGAACCGGGCCTCTAACATCTTGTGTTTTCAATTAGTTTTTTTTACATTTTATAATTCAGAAAAGTGTTATTACATTATCAAATCAAAATAAAATTATTTTGTTAACTAAAAACAATCTAGAAATTATTAAGTTAATTTTATTAGAACTTTGAAACTTATAATTCTTAATTTAAAGAATAAAAATACTATAAAAACAAATTTTAAAACTTTTATATGTTATAATTATATTATAGTACAAATTTGGATTATTCCAAACTACATATTTCAAATACTTTAAATAGTTAATTATTAAAATGTTTATTTAAATAGATATTTAATTGTTCATCTAATCATATAAGCATGTTATATCATATTAATAAATTAGTCCATAACTTTTATTTGAACTCTTGAAACTAATAAAGTAATATAATTTTTTTATTTATTTATTCTTTATTCCTATTTTAAGGCTTTGAATATTTTAATCATTTAAAAAGGGTTAAAAACTTAATAAAATAATTAAATAACTATAAATTATCCTACGAGGCATTTGAAAAGGTATTCAATTATCTTTATCAAATTTTAAATAATTATTAAATTAATTATTTCTTTTCACACATTATATTTACTCTTTATTAAATTAATAAATTCAAACATTGAATCTTTCATTATCATTCTTAGTCTTAAATATATTATATAAATACAAATATATTTATCAAAACATAAACGATTGTATTATTATATTTCTATAAAATGTAATTATTAAAACCCCAAATTTCAGTCGAAACCCTAATTCGTATTCAGTCGTTAATCTTATATTTATTCTAATCCTAAGACACCAAATCTTAGATCTAATCATGAAGAAATCATTGGGGCCTCGTTTATTTTTCTTATCATCATCTTATTTATATCAAGTGAGTATTCTATACCCCTTTTTACCTATTTTCACACTTTGGGGTGAAACATGTTAACTTATACTATTGCACTCGTAGACTTATTTGAGACTTGTAAACCTATGGCAATTCATCTTGTAAAAGTTGTGGTTAGTTGAACTTTTGTGATTACCATGTTATGGCGTTATATGTACAATCATTAACTATTGCTAGCCCAGCGAAGTCATAGATCTATGGGCAAGACAAGCCTACTTTGGTTGATCCAAGTACACTTAGCTGATCGTATAATCTTGTAAACGTTTGAGACTTGTAAAACTTTGTCGAGGTTTGATTGTTGCATTGTTCATAACATCCCTAATCACTTTATTCACTAACTTATGACTTGAATTGCCATCTTTTATATAATCTATGTATTAAAAACTATGGAATGCTCACCAACATTTTTACGTTGACCTTTTATTTTTAACATGTTTCAGGAATACCTCAAGTATGTGTTCTACTCTTTGAAGCTTATCACATCTAGGATTGGACCTAGAGATAAAATGGATGATCATGTTATTTGTAGCATTTGTACATGTTGTATTCTTGTTGAAAATTTTGCTTGTAATGTTACAATTGAATCTTATGATTAATATATGTGGATTTAATAAACAGCGTTATGTGGCTGTGAACAATCGTAACCCTCACATCTCGACGTTTCCGCCGTCAAGGTTGGGGTGTGACAGTAATTGCGATTGTCATACACGGTTGAAAAACATATGATCAGCTTTTATTCACGAAACCGGTCTTCATAATAAATTCATGGCTAATGAACTAGAGATGGTTATTAGAAATCATATCATCTTAACTTTCTGATCATTTGCGGGTTGCCTTTTATTAACTAGAGAAAATCTACAGTAATTGTTATGGTTTTCTAAAATTAATAGTATGTTAGGAAGGAACTTGATCAAATCTCTTTTAACATTAAGCTATATTTTTAGAAATTGTATGTCAACAAGGTCACAAATGATTTACCTACATTACTAGGGCTTTGATCTAATAAGTAATATAAGCCTGACATGATCTAGTCACTACGGCAGCAGGATAGACGAGAAATCATGCCAGCTCATCTTAATAAATATTAACATAACTACTTTGATCAATATATTTAGATCACACCACCAATTCATCACAGTTACATAAGTGTAATGTAAATTAGGATGATAACCTTTATTCCCTGGTTTTAAATCCAAAACACTTCAATCTTAGTTTACTTTATTTTTAGTATTGTTTTTAAACGCTAAAAATCTCATCAAAACAATTTATCACTTTCTTAAACAAAAACCAAATCTTATAGTCAAATCTTAAAGATTGTTGAGTAGGCTAAGTGTGTCCACGGATTGATACTCGGTTCTTATCAGCATTATATTACCACCCAAAAGGTACACTTGGCTTTTGTGTGTGTGGTTTAGTATTTGTAATAACCAATTAAAACTAAATTTTTGTGATAAAATCCTTATCAAAATATATACATTCCGCATCGTATCACATTGAAAAGATTTTTTGTAACACCCGGTTATTTATTTATTTTGAAGCTGGCGAAGGAAGAAAAAGAAATAAAGTCCAAAGTCGAGGGACAAAACTTGCCAACGCGAGAAAGTTCGGAAGAGAAAGAGAATAAGAGGGGATGGCAGCCCACACCCTCCTCACATCTCCAAAAACTCAGCAAAGAAAAGAAAGAAGAGAGAAAAGGGAGAAAAGAAGAGAAAAAGGTTGGTTCATGTAGATTCAAGCGTGCAAAATCATCGTGTAGCGGGTCCAAACGAAGCTCTACTTCTCGGTGTGGTTTGTGTGAGTTCTAGGACCCCTCTTTTACCCGTTTTCAACTGATTTGGGGCTGAAACACATAGTGAAAACCCGTTTTTGTATGTGTGTGTTTGACCCATTTGTATGTATTTGCGTGTGATGCGTTTGGAGTTTGTTTCCGGGCTTGTGCGTGCTTGAATTGTGTTGTGGTATGCATTCCTAAGGTTTAGGATGGTTGATTTGGACTTAGAATGGGTTTGGATGAGCTTGGAGGTTGAAAATGGCAGATTGAGTTCGGGATGAACTGCATCCTGCATCAGCTAGGGCTAGGCGACCGAATGGAGGCCATACGGCTGATTGGGGTGCGATTGAGGTTCATTCACACGATTGAGGGTTCATTCGCCCGATTGAGCCCATTCGCATAAATGCTCATCCGTATTAGTTTCATCCGCACATGGTTCATCCGCATTAGGTCCATTCGCATGGGACTCATCCGCATTGAGTCCATTCGCATTAGGTCCATTCACATGGGTGTTCATCCGCATTGGTCCAATTGCATGATGTTCAGTCGCCTGGAGGCCATGCGACTGAAGGGTGCCCATACGCCCAAGTAGGGCTGGTGTACCCGAGGAATGTGTAGTTTAATTACTGACTTTCGGGGGAAAGTGCAGATGTAAGTTTTGATGTGGGAGGCTCCCGTAAGTTCATGTAAGATGACTTTTGAGGCCTTAGAGGTTATGTTGGGCATGATGATGATGTTGCATGTTTATGCATGATGTATGTATGTATGATGTTGCCCTGTATGATGGTGATGACCGTGTATGTTATGTTCCTTATTTTGATGTATGTTTATCTTTCTCGTGGCTTACATTGAATGTTAATGAATGAATTGAAAGTATTATGTAACGTAAAGAGGAAGATATTGAAAAGAGGAACATGACGTAAGAATGCATGCATTAATAAATGATGAAAGTAAAGAAAGCCTTGCAAGTCTTGTATGTCGGGACACGCCATTAAAAGGTGTTAGCCCAACGGTGTGCGGGTTCGCAACCCCGGGAGGATGCACATTGGGGTCTTTCTTTGTGATTGACCATTTGTATAGCACCATTGCTGCATACCCTAGGTATTGTGACCAGAGGTGCGATGCACCGTTGTAGTTGGTCTATGATAGGCCTAGGTCTAGTACATGGAATAGCAGGGTAGTGCACATGGCATTAGTACACCTAAACTCTACCCTAGGTGTTGTGACCAGAGGTGCGGAGCACCGTTATAGTAGGTCTATGATAGACCTAGGTCCAGTACCAGGAATAACAGGGTAAAGTTTATGGTTGAAGGAAAGAAAAGATGTAATGATGAAAGAATGTGAAAGTTAATGAACGTACAAATGAAAGAATGAATGTATGAACGATTAATAAAGATAATAATAATATTATCTATGTGTACATATGATGTATGATCGCATGAAAGTAAAGTACAATTTTAACGAAAGAAAAGTATGTTTTAGTTTATAAAACTAGAACTCACTCAGCAACGCTGACTTTTATGTGTTTCCAGTTGGCAGGTAATGATTGCTGAGGATGGCATGAGGTGGCTACTCAGCTCTTTTGGATGACATTCTTTTTATTAATGTTTTTGCATTGTAATGCGAACAAACATTATTTTGAATGAATGTTGTATTAACTTGCAAAAGCATTGTAATGATATGGAAAGTTATTTTTTATGTTTCCGCTGCAATGTTTTACGAATGATTAAATGTAAGTATATGTTTTATGTGCAATGATTTACCAGCTCTAAGCGCCCCGGGAACAGGGCCTTACATTTTTGGGGTTTAAAATTAATAATTGAAATAAATCAAAAATAAGATTGAAGCGTTAGGATTTAATACCATGGAATAAAGGCTACCATCCTAATTAGATTACACTTATGTAATTGTGATGAATTGATAGTGTGATTAAAGATATTGATTAATGTAATTATGTTAATGTTTATAAAGGTGAGCTGGCATGATTTCTAGTCTATCCGCTCTGTAGTTACTAGGATCACGTTAGGTTGAAATTTACTACTTAGATTAAAGCCCTAGTAATGTAGGTAAATCTTTTGTGACCTTTTTTGACATACGATTTCTGAAAACATAACTTAATATTAAAAAGAGATTTGATCAGGTTCCTTCCTAACATACTATTAATTTTAGAAAACCGTAATAATTACTGTAGATTTCTCAGACTAATAAAAAGAAACCCACAAATGATGAGAAAGTTAAGGTGATATGATTTCTAATAACCATCTCTAGTTCATTAGCCATAAATTTATTATGAAGACCGGTTTCGTGAATAAAAGCTGATTATACGTTTTTCAACCGTGTATGACAATCGCAATTACAAACCAAAAATTTATAACTTCCCGTTCAAATGTGGATGCTACCCATCAAAAGTTTTCCCAAGATCACCATAACATTAACATAACATATATCACACCATTAGTTCATCACAAATTACATAAGTTTCATCCAATTAGGATGATAATAAGAGTTTAGCTCATAATGAGCTTGAACATAACAACAAATAACATATAGCATAGATATGAAATCATCAGTGAAATGGAACAATCAAAATGATGATCCACAATGGATGATGTTTAGACAATCCCAAGCTTCTTCCAAGTGTTGTATGCACCTCCGAGCCTCCAAATAGTCTTGTAGACTTGATTCCTGAGGGAATTCTACAGAGTAACTCTCCCACCAAAGCTTGCCAAAATGGTGAACTTAGGCATCTATTTATAGGATTTCTTGAGTGTTTAAGCATGACCCCGTGTTAGTACAATGCTTATGAAAGTTGGTCGGTTCGTACGTCCAGGTTATGTCAGGCACGACCCCATGTTGGAGGTGGGGCACGACCCCGTGCCTCATGGGGCAGAGCCCCGTGCTTGCTTTTAAGGGACAATACTGTTTGTCTTGTCAGATGTCCAAACATGGGGGTGTGTCAATTTAGCATGGGGTGTATTTCAGGTAAGGCATAGGGACATGCTTAGTAAGGCACGGTCCCATGCTTGGACTCCAAAGCTCGGATTACTTCAATTTCTTGTCAAATATGCTTCTTTTGTCCATCTTGCCCTTTTAAACACCTAAAAACACAATTTAACATTTTTAAGTACATATTTATCATTATAAGAGAGATATTGAGGAGTAATTGATGTGTTTTTGATAGGATTTTATGTATAATTTGGAGCACATCAATTATTTAACAACTTTCAAAGCTTTTATTAATGTTTCTTGTATTATATGGGTAAGTTGAATGGTTCTCTACACCACACAGGTAAGCAGAGTTGTTTATGGTTCTCCGCACTATCGTGTTATGGGTTTGTTATTTGGGTCGACCCACCGATGTGTCAAAGATCCATCTAACTTGGAAGAAGGAGAAGAAGGTAGCATGAAAGGAAGAACAAGAAGCTAGAATTAGTGTTAGGTCTTTGTTGGTTTTGTATCATTATCTATCATCTTTATGATTGAATGGTTTGATGTTTCAACATCTTAGCTCTTTATTGGTTTTGTATCGGTATCTATCATCTTTGTAATTGAATGGTTTGTATTTAAATGGTTTGATGTTTCAACATCTTATGAATATAAATTTTATGCAATGGCTAAACCAAAATTAATTATCATAAATAACATGGTCAACTTAATTAATAATAAAATTTATCACATGGATTATCACTACTAGGAATGTTATACCAAAAGGTGAATTTGCCTTTACTTTTGCATAGTTACCATAAACAACACAATAAGTTTGCTGAGGTATCTTTGCTTTTACCATGCTTTGACTACTAGGATGTTCTAGTGCTCTACCAAAAGGTCAAAATCTCTTATGTTGTTATACTTTCATTCACTGGTCAATTGCATACCAACTTTTGACTATTGATGACAATGACATGCCATTAAAAGAAGAATACAGTGGAATTGGTGATGCAATTTTATAATCGTAGTCTTCACTTTTGATTCAAATATAATTCTACTAAAAAGGTTGATGCATAATGGCATACCATTAATAGAAGAATGCAGTGGAATTGGTGATGCAGTTATCATTAATAGAAGAATGAAGTAATTGATGATGCAATTTTATAATTGAGGTCTCACATTTGATGCAAATACAACACCACTAAAAAGAATGCAGTGATAGTTGCAGATCATTAACAAAAGAATATAGTAAAGTTCAAATAATACCATCAAAAAGTGTACCACATATAGCACATTTAAAAAGACATAAGTCCATACTAATAACAGTTAGTATCTCTCCTTCATATGACCCTCACGCTCCCAAGTGAACTCAGCTCCACGTTTGTTTTCCCAACGAACTTTAATGATAGGTGTGGTAGTTGTTCGGGTCTTCTTCAGGGTGCGATCCATAATCTCAACAGGCTTCTCAACAAATTGTAATGACTCATCAACTTGAATTTCCTCTAGTGGAACATGCAAGTTTTCATCAGCCAAGCACTTCCTCAGGTTTGAGACATGAAAAACAGGATGAACTCCGCTAAGTTCAGCAGGTAACTCCAGTTTGTAAGCCACTTTCCCAATTCTTTTCAAAATCTTGAAAGGTCCTACAAATCGTGGGGCTAACTTACCCTTTTTCCCAAAACGTACAACACCCTTCCATGGAGAGACTTTAAGAAGAACCATGTCGTCGACTTGAAACTCCAATGGTTTGCGTCTTTTATCGGCATAACTCTTTTGGCGACTTCTAGCCACTTCAAGGTTATTTTGAATTTTGGAAACTTTGTCAGTCTTTTCCTGAATAAGTTCCGGACTAGTGATAAGATTTTCCCCAATGTCAGTCCAACAGATAGGAGAACGACATTTACGACCATACAACGCCTCGAATGGTGCCATCTTAATACTTGAGTGATAACTATTGTTATACGAAAATTCCATGAGCGGTAAATGCGTATCCCAATCACCACCAAAATCAAGGACACAAAGACGTAGCAGATCCTCGAGGGTTTGGATTGTTCGTTCGGTTTGACCATCGGTTTGAGGATGGTAAGCCGTACTTAAATCCAATTGAGTTCCCAAGAGTTCTTGCATCGAAGACCAGAAGTGCGAAGTGAAACGGGCATCTCGATCGGAAATGATGTGTAAGGGCACGCCATGACGACTCACAATTTCATCAACATAGATTCGAGCTAGCCTTGAAACCTTGTACGTATCTCGTATGGGTATGAAACGTGCTGTCTTGGTCAAACGGTCAACGATGACCCAAATACTATCATGACCACGAGGTGTACGAGGTAACTTGGTTATGAAATCCATGGATATATGTTCCCACTTCCACGTCGGAATTTCAGGTTGCTCAAGTAAACCACTTGATCATTGATGCTCGGCTTTGACCCTTGCACACGTGAGACACTTAGAAACATAAGACGCGATATCTTTCTTCATTCCAGGCCACCAATATTGACCACGCAAGTCCATGTACATCTTATCGGAGCCAGGATGAATGGAATATCGGGTTTGATGAGCTTCGTTCATAATGAAGTGTCGAAGGTTGTCTCGATTCGGGATCCAAAGCCGATTCAAGAAATACCACATGCCATTTGGTTTTGTTTCCAGTTGTGACCGAACATTAGGCATCAAATCTTCATCCTTCCCTTCGTTAGTAAGTGCCACTTGTTGAGCCTCACGAATGCACAACTCGAGGTCACTATCGATTCTTATGTTTTGGAGCATGATAGTAGCCTCGTTGACATCCACATGAATCTCGGTATCAAATTCTCCTAGCGTATCAAACCATTGCCTTCGATCTCGAATTTCTTGAAGTGAGACATTCTTATTGTGAACCTTGCGACTTAGCGCGTCGGCTACAACATTCGCCTTTCCAGGATGGTAGCGAATATCGTAGTCGTAGTCACTAATTAACTCTATCCATTGTCTTTGTCTCATGTTGAGATCCTTTTGATTAAACACGTGTTGGAGACTCTTATGATCGGTGTAGACTATGCATTACGTCCCATATAAATAGTGCCGCCAAATCTTCAACGCGAAAACCACAGCACCAAGTTCAAGATCATGAGTTGTGTAGTTCACTTCATGAACCTTCAATTGTCTCGACGCGTATGCTATAACTTTGCCTCGTTGCATGAGAACACAACCAAGACCTTGATTAGAAGCATCACAATATACCGTGAAGTCGTCGTTTCCATCGGGAAGTGTGAGAATAGGAGCGTTACACAACTTGCGTTTCAATGTCTCAAAAGCCTCTTCATGCTCGGGTCCCCATTCAAAGAGTCGATTCTTTTGGGTTAGCGCCGTTAATGGTTTAGCAATTTTCGAGAAATTTGCTATGAACCTACGGTAATATCCCGCTAATCCCAGAAAAGAACGAACCTCGGTTGGGGTTGTGGGAATGCACCAATTCCTCACCGCTTCAATCTTAGCAGGATCAACGTGAATACCTTGGCTATTCACCACATGTCCTAAGAATTGAACTTCTTCCAACCAAAACTCACACTTGGAAAGCTTAGCGTACAATTGCTCCTTCTTCAAAAGTTCAAGAACTTGTCGCAAGTGTGTCTCGTGATCGACTTTCGTCTTGGAATAGATAAGAATGTCATCAATGAACACGATTACGAATTTATCCAAATACGGTTTACATACTCGATTCATGAGATCCATGAACACGGCAGGTGCATTGGTCAAACCAAAAGGCATAACCATGAACTCATAGTGCCCATATCGAGTACGAAAAGCGGTCTTTGGAATGTCATCATTGTGAACACGTAGTTGATGATACCCAGAGCGTAGATCGATCTTTGAGAATTGAGTTGCCCCTGAAGTTGGTCGAAGAGATCATCGATTCGAGGAAGAGGGTATCGGTTTTTGATAGTAAGCTTGTTGAGTTCCCGGTAGTCGATGAACATACGAATGAACCATCCTTCTTCTTCACAAACAGTACAGGTGCGCCCCACGGTGATGAACTAGGGCGAATAAAACCCTTATCGGTCAACTCTTGCAGTTGACTAGCGAGCTCTTGCATTTCAGAAGGTGCAAGACGATATGGCGATTTAGCCACAGGGTTTGCACCAGGGATTAAATCAATCTTGAACTCAACTTCTCGCGCGGGAGTAACCCTTTGAGATCTTCGGGAAAAACTTCGGGAAAGTCTCGCACAACAGGAATGTCCTTCAACTCCTTACCCTTGGCTTTCGTGTTAACTACATATGCCATGAAAGCCATGTAGTTTTTACTTAAGCACTTGCGGGCCTTGATACAAGACATGAGTTTGAGTCTTTGTGATGATTTCTCCCCAAAGACCTTCAAAGTATCTCCAGTCGGTAACGGAATTCGGATACACTTCTCGAAACATAGAATTTCGGCACGGTGCTTGGCTAACCAATCCATGCCAATGATAACCTCAAAGCTTCCCAATTGCATAGGAATAAGGTCGACGGAGAACTCGTGTTCGTTAAGGCTCAAGGTGCAGTCGCGTATCACGACCTCAACAACAATAGATTTTCCATCAGCAACCTCGACCGTGAAAGATTTCTCCAGTTTTGCACGTGGTTTAGAAAGTATAGGTTCGAATTCCAAGGACACGAAACTCCTATCGGCACCCGAATCAAACAACACAGATGCATAATGATTATTTACAAGATACATACCATTCACCACGTCGTTGTTGGCTTGCGCTTGGTTAGCGTTGATGTTCAAAGCCCTTCCCCGAGCCGGTGGCACAGTTCCCGCATTGCGAGGACATTGAGGGCGAATATGGCCAGCCTCGCCACAGTTGTAGCAGGTTCGGTTGGTAAGCATGGCAGTGTTATTGGTGCACGAAGACAGGTAGCCACCAAATGACCATACTTTCCACACAGCGAGCAGACTTGGCATGGAATGTTGCTTGAATGATGGTACTTGCACGTGTTACACATAGGATGTGGACCAGCATAAACTTTAGCCATGGGAGCTTGATTCGCAACCACCATTTGTTTTTTAGGAGCATTAGGGGCGGTCACAGCGTAGTTGCGTGTCGGGGTGAACTTACGCTTCTTGTTTTGAGAAGATGACTCGGCCTTTACCTCCTTTGTTGCCTCGGGTGTCACCTTCACCATAGCCTTGGAACCCTTTGCCGACATCGTGCCAGCTCTTATATGATTCTCGGTGAGCTGTGCAGTGATAGTAATCGCTTCCTCCAAAGTTGTGGGCCTACTACCCACCACAGTATCTTGAATTTGAGGTGGCACCCCCTTGATAAATTTCTCGATGTTACGGGGCACGGTGTCCACCATGTGTGGTAGAAGCATACTCAACTCATGATGTCGGGTGGAATAAGCCAAGTGATTCCCACCATCTTGTTTAAGGTTCCAAAATTCCTCCTCCAGCTTTTGTAACTTGCTTCTTGGGCAGAACTTTTGGATCATAATATCTTTGAATTCCTCCCAGGGCATCGCCATTGCAACCTCAGTTCCCCGGTTTCTCTTTTCACTATTCCACCAAGTTAGCGCTCGTTGTTGAAGAACACTTGTGGCATAGCGAACCTTGAGCTCGTCGGGGCACTCGCTAATAATAAATGTGTTCTCCATACCTTCAAACCACTCGAGAAGTCCCGTGGCTCCTTCTTTTCCACTTAAACTAGTGGGTTTGCACGAGTTGAAGTGTTTGAAAGTGCAAGTACGATTGTTCCCGTGTTGATTATTCCCGTTTTGATTGTTGCTATTGTCTCCATTAGCACCACTATTGTTCCCATTGGTATTGTTGTTTCTATTAGCCATTAGTGTGCTATTAAGTTCAACAACCATAGTCGGAAGAACGGCCGCCATTTGTCGGGCAATCATGGCAGCTAGCTTACGGTCGGAACTTCCACGCTTTCCATGGTGACGAGACATGCTGGATATACAAAATGAGTTAGTTACAGGAGCGGGGATAACAGAGGATAGTAGTTTAACAAAGATAAGCTAAGAGTTTTTAAGGTACACGTGATGTTTCCATTTGGTAACGCATTACCATTTGAAAACGTTGACACGTCAAGGTGAATTGACCCATTTACCTTAGAAACTTGTGTATGTTGACCATAGTTTATCACTCATCCCAGAAATCCCCAGGTAAGCATAACTAGTCCCGTAGGATTTATGCGATATGCTTGCCTTAGCCCGAGGGCCTTTTGCCAGGAAAACCAGGATACAGGTGTCTATGTGTCACACAATATTTCTTAGGTTCATAGAATCAAAACCTTGATGAGATTATATAGATTAGATGTAACGTCTAAAGATCCAAGTCATAACATAAACATAAAATTCCATGTGTCGACGAGAATAAGATTAAGAGAGTTCATGTTCGGGGGGAGTCAAAGAGTCAAAGTTAAGTTTAGGGAGACAAATAACAATGCTTAGGCAATCCTATGCTAAGGCATCAAATTGCACATAAGAGGCATAGCATTATGTAGCATGAAAAGTATATAATTTACAAGGTAGAAATATAATTCTATAAGGTTCATGCATACTATAGCCTAGGTCACCATTTCTAATAACCTAGATCCCTATAGTTATGGGCTCTGATACCAATCTGTCACACCCCAACCTTGACGGCGGAAACGTCGAGGAGTGAGAGTTAAGATCGTTCATAGCCACATAACGCTATTAAAAATTCAAATATATTTTACACATAAGTTTCAATTGTCACATTACAAATGTAAGTCTCAAAGGATATAAAACGTAACATAAAATGTAACAATTCATCCTATTTTATTTATTAATCTAGGTCCAATCCTAGATGTGCAAGCTTCAATGTGCAGATAATCAAGCTTGGGCATTTCCTGAAACATGTTAAAATTAAAGGGGTCAACAATAATGTTGGTGAGCATTCCATAGTTTTAAATACATAGCATATATAAAAGATGGCCATTCAAGTCATAAGTTAGTGAATAAAGTGATTAGGGATGTCATGAACAATGCAACAATCAAGCCTCGACAAAATTTTACAAGTCTCAAATGTTTAAAGTATATACGATCAGTTAAGTGTACTTGGATTAACCAAAGCAGGCTTGTCTTGCCCATAGATCTATGACTTCACTGGGCTAGAAATAGTTAATGATTGTACATATAGTGCCATAACATGGTGTTGATACATGTATGTCCCTAGATCGTGATATGTGATGTAATAGATCTTGTTTGGTATGATTAATGAACTGATGTTGATAGTCTGTTGGTTATAACGTTTAATAGTTCATTAATGAGTCGTAAATGAATTGATTGAGTTTATGATTACTTGAATGATTACATATAATATTATATTAATTAACAAAAACATTCAAACTTAACTTTCTGAAGTTCCCATGCGAATGGCTCATGCGAATGAACCATAAGCATAAAGAACCTCATACGATTGACTCAGTCGCACGACTGAACCAGGAGACTGGATCAGTCGTACGACTGGAACATAAGATTGGCTCAATCGCACGACTGAACACTCAGTCGCACGAATGAACCAACCGCATGGTTCAATCGCACGACTGAACCAAACTAATGGTTCAGTCGCACAATTGAAGAGTGCCAACCTATAAATACAACTCAATTCGTGAAAAACAGGGAGATTCGTTTAAGTTCAGTTCCATACGAACCCTAGCCGTCCAGAAACCTTCCAAATCGTTCTCCAAGTTCATAGAACACATTAGATTGATTCCTTATCGATTTCTAACGTTAGTTTCAATCCTTGATTGATTCTTCGTGTGTTCTCACTGATTGGATCGCCAATCAAATAGGATTCCGCACTATTTGATCCGGTATACACGTGGTCTCTAGGTATTTCAGTCGAATATCAGGTCCTAACAAGTGGTATCAGAGCTATTGGCTCTTGATTACGTGTTGATTCAATCAAGATTGCATAAAGTTTGTGTTTTTACACTAAAAACACAATCTTTGGCATCAAAAGTGATCTTGGAAGTTCCCTGCTCATCGACGTTTGGTTTCTACGGACTCAGGCAATCAGAACTTGTAAAATTTCGAGTTTTTACGGCTGAAAACTGTCAAACCTAGAAATTTTCGCAAACCAGCGGCTTCAATCGCACGACTGACTCATTCGTACGACTGGACTCCATTCGTACTACTCATACGCACGATTGGACCTAGTCGCACCTTCATTCGGCCGATTGAACCATTCGTTCGCATAGCTCATACGTACCAGATTCATTCGCACGACTGAACCAATCGCCCAGTTCATTCGCACGATTGAACCAATCGCAGAGCTTATACGCACGATTAGCTCAGTCGCATCCTTCAGTCACATCAGTAAAAGTTTGTTTGATTAGATTATAAGTTTGTTCATCATGGAAGATCAGATGTCAGCCTTTACTGCTGGGAAAGACTCAAGGATACAGAATCTGTTGCTGCTTGAGAGTGAGGTGGGGAATCACAATAAACCACCAAAGCTCTTGACTTTAGATGAGTTTCCCCACTGGAAACAACGTTTTGAGATCTACCTTAATGGAGTAGATCCTAATCTGTGGGAAGCCATTGAGACAGGTTATAGTACACAGGTGGGAGCTGATGGGGTTAAACTAACATTAAGCGGGATGACCGACGCACAGAAAGTAAAGTACAATGCAGAGAAAAGAGTATATGCATTGATCACTCAGTCGATCCCCAAAGACATATTCCACCAGTATTCCGAGAACAAGCAATCCAAGAAACTGTGGGATGCGCTAGAGAAGAGATATGATGGTAATGCATCATTGAAGGCAATCAAAGCAAAGGAGTTAAAGAAGGAATTCTATAACTTCTCTTCAATTGGTAATGAAAGCTTGGACGACGTCATAGATAGATTCTACCACTTGATGAGCGAATTGCATACCCATGGAGTGGTTACTACCATGGAAGAAAAAGTAAGCAACTTCGCAGACGGGTTGCCGGATAAGTGGGCTACATTCGTGTCTAACCTGAGACAGAATGGTATCCTTGTAAAGCTGGATATAAATGATTTCATTCTTAAGTTGCGCGAAGAAGCACTAAGGATGAAGTATAGAGCTCAGAAGTCTTCGTACACACAAAATCCAGCTTTATACAATGCCACACCTCAAGCAAAGGCATCTGGAGCACCTCTCCAGACTGCTTTTGTGTCTAGCTCGTCAGGTCCTTCACATGCCTCTACTTCTGGATCAGACACGTCTGGGTCATCATGTACCCATCATATTGGATCAGAAGCTAACACTACTAAACTGAAGACCGAGAACTTCGGTAATGTGACCGTGGAATAGCACGAGAGCATATGGATCTCCTAGCAGCAGTGGTTCATTCATATGATGGACTCGTTGCTGGGAAGATTGGAAACTGCCATCTAGCAGATGAGGACTACGAGCAGGTGGATGAGATGGAGCTCGAAAGAATGGATATAATGTGGGCCTTAGCAAGTGCTGTTCAAAGGGCGAAAAAGTTTGTGAAAAATACTGGACAGAACTTGGTTGCTACTAAGGACACCACCTTTGGCTTCGACAAGAGTAAAGTGACCTGCTTTAACTGTGGTGAGAAGGGGCACTTCAAACGAGAATGTGTCAAGCCAAAGAAGACGGGGAATGGGAACCCGTTCTCATCATTTACTCGCCAGGACAAGCAACCCTCTAATTCTACTTCATCAAACAAGGACCCTAAAGCACTAACTGCTCATGATGATGAA
Source organism: Flaveria trinervia (assembly GCA_025506515.1). NCBI lineage: Eukaryota > Viridiplantae > Streptophyta > Magnoliopsida > Asterales > Asteraceae > Flaveria > Flaveria trinervia. The sequence goes on from JACCIX010000301.1 coordinate 45,915, forward strand.
GGACAGGATTGGAGTTTCAGGTTTGTCTCACCAGGAGAATCTAACATTGCCAGTGTCGAGAACATTGACGATGATTCTGCGAGTGAAGGTGATATAGCAGTTGAAATTGCGATGTCACGTAGTGAAGAAACAACTGCAGCCGAGGTCAGCTACAAGCCAAATGAGGAAGTTTCCACCTCAGAGACAGAAAAACCAGAGTCGACAGAAATAGAATCATCTGATGCGGCTCTGATGGCTAATACTTCTGGACCAACTCAGGTAAGTACCACTGACCGACTTTTTAATAACCATGCTTGTTCGGATTGTGACACGTTTAGGAAGAGCATAGATGACAAATTTGCTAGATTATTAGACCATAATGATAACTTAGTAAAAGATTTACGTCTGTGTACTGAGGCAAATAGAGTGCTAAAACAAAATGAGCAGTGTTATAAAGAAAAGATAGACCTATTGACCAAACAACTTAGGAAAACTGAAGTAGTGGCTTTTAACCAAGCAAACGACATTAGGTACTATCTTAACTCCCTAGAAGACACTAAGAAACAAAGAGCAGTTTTAGAAGTCGAAGTTAATTCATTAAAACAGAAACTACATAGTTAGACTAGTTCTTCACACATAGTTCAACACTTAGTAAGAGAAAGGAATAACGGGGAGGGATTAGGCTACAAAGTGGTTCCACCACCACCTGAGACCTTGATGAACACCAAGTCTAGACCAGTAAATAATAACCCCATCAAGGATCATGTGGTGACCACTCCTCTTGTTACTGATCCAGACACCTCATGTTCATCTACTGAATCTGGTAAGAAACAAAAGGAGGCCACTACAAAGGCAAAAGGTAAATTGCCATGTGTTAACCTGGAAAATGAATTTGAAAAAGTTAATTTACAGTCAGGGTCAAATAGAGTCAAATCAGAACCTAAAAGGACTTCAAATGTTACTTTTTCACATGCTTCAAGTCAAAAACCAGCTAACCAAAAAGGAAAACAGGTTAAATCAGTAAAATTTGTTATACCAGAGAAAACATCAAACATCCAAGAGTCAAAAACTAAAGTGATTGATGTTACTAGAGTGTCACGCACTTCTCCACAAAGAAAGTCTACTCATAAAGTTGATAGCAGGTCATGCTACAACTGTGGAGAATGTGGACACATTGCTTCCGACTGTCATTTCTATCAGACACCTAGGAAGAAGATTGATCTTCTGGACTCTAGACCTAGGTCTTCTAAGCGGAGTTCTCTAACTCCACCTAAAAGAGCAAGTGACCCTAAAGTCCAACCTGTAAGCCAGACGACTGTTTATCATAAACAGGCACTGCATAAATCTGGCTTATGGAAAGAAAAATCCACCCTCGTGTCTGATACTGATAACAAGAAAGAACCTGAGCTACCCTCACCTTCTAAGGGGCAATGGGTGGAGTTTATGATGTGTGATGCCTCAGGGAAACCCAAGACAGTCAAAGCTTGGGTTCCTAACCTAAACTGATTCTTTTACTTTGTATGCGCAGGGTGCTCGATATAGTGCTGACACTAACACGTGGATTATAGACAGCGGAGAATCCAGGCACATGACGGGAAATAGCGCCCTTTTATCTAACGTCAAACAAATAAAAGGAGGGCATGTTTCCTTTGCAGGAAACAAAGGAGGCTATATCACAGCTCAGGGAGAAGTAGGAAATCAGAAAGTTAAGTTTGATAAAGTGAACTACGTTCAACAACTTCAGAACAACTTACTTTCTGTGTCCCAAATCTGTGATAAAGGATTTAAAGTCATCTTCGATAATCAGAAGTGTTACGTGCTGAAGAAAGAATATATGATCCCAGAAGACCAAGTTCTGATGACTGCTACAAGATATAAAGACCTTTATGTCTTGGATCTGTCAACAGCTGCCACAACGGATCATGAGGTTCAGTGTTTCTTATCTAAAGCTACTGAGAAGGATTCCATCTCCTGGCATCGGAGAATGGGACACATTAGTCAAAGGAAGATGAATCATTTGATTCAGAAGGATTTAGTTAGAGGAGTGAATGTCAAGAACTTCCAACTTCCTGACTTTTGTGTAGCTTGCAAGAAGGGCAAACAGACAAAGAAGTCTCATAAGGAAAAGAAAGTTCATTCAATAGCACTTCCTCTTGAGCTTCTTCACATGGATCTGTTCAGTCCAGTTAGTACAAGGAGCATCGCAGGCGACGCGTACTGTTATGTGGTCACTGATGACTACTCAAGGTTCACTTGGGTAATGTTCTGAAATCAAAATCAGAAACTTTGGAGACATTCAAAGAATTAGTAACCACACTGGAATCACTCTACAAGCTCAAAGTTCGACAAATACGCTCAAACAACGGGACAGAATTCAAGAATCAAGGGATGGAGGCATACTGCAAGGAAAAGGGAATTGTGCATCAATTCACCTCTGCCTACACACCTCAGATGAATGGAGTTGCTGAGAGAAAGAACAGGAGCTTGATAGAAACAGCTAGGACTATGCTGGCAGACTCAAAACTGCCTATCCAATTCTGGAACGAGGCAGTGGCAAATGCTTGCTATACACTGAACAGGGTCCTAATGGTCAAGCGCCACGGAAAGACATGTTATGAGCTACTTCAAAGACGCAAACCGAATTTGGAGTATCTTGAACCTTTTGGGGCACCGTGTACACTTCTGAAGAAGACACAAGAAGGAAAATTCTGCGAGAAGGCAGTTGAAGGAATTTTTCTGGGATACAACATACCGAACAAGCGAGTTTACAATAACTCAACGGGTCTTGTAGAAGTGTGGTGTAACATCGACGTTCAGAGATATACCACACCCCCTACAGGCAAAGGACCTGCATACTTCTTCGATTATGATGGATTCTTCAAATCCTTCAACATCTCTCTTTCTCCCTCGGATGATGAGTTAGCTACTAGGATTCCGCACTATTTGATCCAGTATACACGTGGTCTCTAGGTATTTCAGTCGAATACCAGGTCCTAACTAGCTGAAATAAGGTAGATTGTGTCTGTGATACTGATTCAATACCTTGGAATATGATAGTACACAGGAACAAGTCAAGAGGGATTTTAAAATTCAAGGTTTGAAAAGATGCAAAAGTTCAAAGTATAAGTCTGCGTAGTCTAAGCAATATAAAACGGGAAAATGATAGAAAACTGGCAACTCCTAAGGTGACACAAAGAAAGTAGACTTAGAGGATGCTAGACCACAAATGATATGTTGGTAGATTCAACACAATAGACAATTAAACCTGATTGGTGATCTCAAGATCAAACTAAGCTGTTCAACTGACTGTGGACTTCCATCTATCACTGGTTAACACAATCAATATATTCCAATAAGGGGTAATGAGCATTTAAACACCACAAAAGTGTGCGGATGACCAAAATTAGAGCAAAGCAAGGAAAAATGAAAGACAAATGCAATAAAGCTAATGGCTCAAGTTGTTGGTGCATTTTGTGTAAAATAAAAGTAAGCTGCTCTAACAAGGAGATAGGTTGTGTGCTTCTCTGCTGTGCGATGGCACTGACCTGAGGATAAGCATAACCTAGATATTCTAGAATTCATTGTTGTTTGCCGCCTCTCTGCTGTGCGATGGCACTGACCTGAGGACAGGCTTCTCTTTGAAAGCTCTAAGAATAGTCTCTTCTTGTAATAATACCCGTAGACCGCTCAAAACCTCTGAGGAATGTTGATTACCACATAAGTGTGGGATCCAAAAATGTTAGCCGAAATAATTAAACCTAAATCAGTCACCAGTCTGCGTCAAAAGTCTGTGTATGGATTTAAGTGGACAAATATACTGACAATCTTAGTGGCTACCTTCTCAAAAGTTTAACTCAATGTGAAGATCTAATAGTTTCAGTATGATTTCCTTAAGTTGCTAACGACTCTGGATGAATACCGAGAATTTAAGCGTCAAAGAGCTTTAATAACAAGTCCCAAAATGATTTGATATTCCTGTATGATTCCAAAATTGATTTGGTCCAGATATGATCAATCTAAGTTAAAGCTGTCTACTCCTAATCAAATCCCTTAGATTTTCATCTTAGGGTTTTATCTCTCACAAAAAGTCCAAACATAAACTTTAGTTGTGTAGTTAGGTTAAGTTACTATGTCTATTTTTTTGAGTTGTGTGTCTGTCGGACTACATCAGGGAAATCAGAAGGGAATTACCTTACCTAAAAGGGTCATGTCTGAGATGGCCACATGGTTTTAAAATTTAAAAGGTCACGTCTGAAGTGACTGAATTGGTTAAGAGCTTACAATGTTATTATCAAAAGTGAACAGGGTCTGAATAGTAAATGTTAAAAATGACTGTAAACTCACAAAGTGTGACCTATTCGCACTAGTGGATCAGGGTTATCGACCAACTATGCGAATGGCTTCCAATCGGCCGAATGGACATGAACTTGGTTCATGCGACCGAATGGAAGGGGGACAATGAACCAGGAGACCGACTGAGGCTCAGTCGGTCAACTAAAGGGGCGAATGAAGGAGACCGAATGAGTCAGTCGACCGACTGAGACTCAGTCGGCCGACTGAATGCGATTGACTAGGCCAATCGTACGACTGAACCTCAGTCGCCCGATTGAACTGAGCGACTGAGGCCAGTCGGCCGACTGAACCTAGGTTTAGTATTTAAAGGTCTTAATCGATCGCATATCACTCATCACTCCCAAAAACCCCGAATCGCACTCATTACCGTTAACCTGTCGAAATTGCCTCCGATTACTGATATACTTTGCGCTTAAGATTCTTCGTTCCAGTGACGTTTTACAGGTACACTACTCCTTGAACCTATCAAAATCAGTACATCAACGAACCACACTAGCAACATTGGATTAAATCAAGAACCGAACTGCAAATCGACCTAATCACCTATGGAAATGAAGCAAAATGTTAAAATTGAGTTCAATAGGTTATTAGTGACAAGTATCCGAGACTAATGGACCATTACACACTGTTAAAAGACTTAGAAGGGTCAAGATTCGACCCACAGGGATCGAACAGTGGGGCAAGCGACTGGTCGTTCGAATGAACTCCAATCGCACGATTGAACCTTGCGATTGGATCATTCGACCGACTGAACCACCCGAATGAGTCCAGTCGGCCGATTGAACTCAATCGCATGTCTCAGTCGGCAGATTGAACTCAATCGCATGCCTCAATCAGCCGATTGAACTCAATCACATGCCTCCATCAGCCGATTGAACTCAATCGCCTGTCCAAACAGGCGACTGACTTCAGTCGCATGATTCATTCGCACGAATGAATCAAAGTGACTTTCAACTCTACACTCAGAACATATGTTTTCATGTCCTATGTCTTAATAGTTCCATGTCTTGTGTGTTACAGATCAATGGCAGAAAAGTGGACCATAAACCCCAAGCACAACATCTGTGCCCACTTGGATCACACCACCAGAAACGGGGCTGAGTTTACCGACATAATTGCATTTCTGAGACGGTCCCGGATCTATAAGGCGATCTCCACTCCTTGCACGCCTTACAGATCACTCCATCAGGCATTCTGGGAAAATGCCTCGGTGGACCGCTCTCGGGAGCCCTACTGTATCAGGAGCTCCATACTGGGCCATGATATTGAGATCTCTGCCGCCGATATTCAGAGGGTCCTCGAGTTCGGGGAGGATGCTGATCATCCTACAAAACTACATCCATTGACTGTAAGAGGATGCTTCCTAAGGCTAAAGTACGCTGGGGATATCAACTCAGGTGTGCTCAAAAAGAGCAACCTGAGCCCCCAGTACAAGTGATTCTAAAGTGTGTAGCTTCGAGGAGGGGTGGTTTTGACGATCTCTCAGACCAGATTCAAAATGCCTACGTGGCACTGGTTCTGAACCACCCCTTTAGTTTCTCCAGCATGATATTCTCCTACTTGGTGGAGAATTTGGAGGTAAAGGGAAAAGAGGGGTTCTGTATGTACCCCAGATTCTTACAGCTCATCTTCAACGAGAAGCTGCCACAGTTGCCCAAAGAAAGTCATGACGCAGTGGCTCTGGAAATAATGGATGATACTACTCTGGGCCGAATGAGAGTTTACAGGGGAAAGCAGATTAAGCCCCAAGTGAAGAGAATGATTGGCCACTTAGCAGATGAAAGCTATGTGGCACCGGGGAGACGCCAATGGCGTCATGAGGACAGTGACTCCGATGTGGAGCCAATTGTCCTCCCTACTGATGATTCTGAGGAGGATGACATTGAGGATGAGGCTGTTCCATCCCGAGACCCTGTGTCTGACTCTGTTCCCTCGGTGTCTGTCTCACCTTCTGAGGTAACTGAGTCAGCAGGATTCCATCAAGATTTTGTGCTTACCGAGGAAGATGAAGATGAATCTGATGAGGAGCCATTGACCCAGACTGTGGGAAGGAAAGTGGTTCCCACAGAACACGGGTTGAGGGTTGTCGGTGAACAACCGAGAGGATCCGGAGATACAGAGACTGATCCATCATATGCTCCGGAGTCCTCAGGCGGGATTGACGGGGGAGCATCCACCTCGAGGGGAACGAGGAGAAAACGGATGGCTCAACCCCATGGTCAAAAAAGAAAAAGCGGAAGGTAACCTTCATCACCACCACATCCCCATACCTTCCACCACTACCACCTCTGCAGACACACCTTCCACCACTACCACCTCTGCAGACACACCTTCCACTACCATACCTCCCCCCACAGCAACCACAACCACCACCATACCAATCACCACAAGCCAGACCCCTGCTACCACTACTACATTCACCCCACACTCACCACCACAATCATCCAGACCTTACCCGATATTCACCACTTCCACCACCACCACTAGCCACCAAACCGAGCCTTCAGCCTACCCCTCACACACCTCTCGATCTCCTCTACCTCCAATAGGGGTAGAGGAACAGCTGGCAGCCTTAAACAGAATAGTACTACGACTGCTGGCGGCTGATGAGGAAAAGACCTCTCAGATCCGCCAGCTCACCGACCTGACTGCTGCACAATCGCAGAAACTCGCAGAGCAGGATCGAGCTATTAAAGAGCAGGCCCAGAAATTGGGTGCTCAGAACACTGAGCTGGACCAACTCCGAGCATAAAGCGTCACATCAAGTAAGCAGATAGAAGAGTTGGAAAAGGCAAAGAGGTCCATTTTGTTAAAGTTAAAAGGCTCAAAGGAGGAACCTCTAAAAATAAAGGATGGAGAAAGAGAGAGTGATGATGATGATGATGATGATGATGATGACAGTGATTCTGATGAAGAGAAAACAGAAGAGTGGTGTGCTGATGAAGAGACTGAAGAAGGAGAAGCAGCTGACTCTGTCTCAGCTCCCGGTCAAGAGCAGAGAACAAAGAACCGATAGGATCAGTCAGCTTCTACTTCTGCACCTGCACACGAAGAGACCACCATACAGGATAAAAGTAAATAGTGGATGTTTATGTATTTAATTACTTTTGTATTCTGTATTGAAAAACGATGTACTGAATGTTTATATAAACTTAATGCACTTTGTTTGATATATTACTAATGATTTGAATGTGAAATGTGTAAATCAAACAGATCCAAAGTACCACAGAGATGAGTTTGATATTGTTCCCCTTCAATAGGTCAAGTCTCAACTCACAATGATTCTTGATCTGCAAGGGATTGTCAGAAGGTCAGTGAGTTATACACCTGAAGAAGGTGAAATAATTCACGACCTATCTAACGAGCAACTGGCAGAAATGTTCAGACTCAATCCTGATGATATTGTCAAGGATGCTCCAACAGTTGATTCAACCAGTGACGACGAACTACACGATGTTGATGAAGTTGAGGTTGAAGATATTGCTGCTGCAGAGTACCCTCAATACGCTGACAACGCGGGTAATGTGGTCCCCAATCTGGGTGAGTCTCTAGTCAGTGATATGTTTGAGGTACTGGACAAGATGGAGCAGGAAGCAGGAAAGAACGAAGGAACAGCCCAAGCCTCAAACGAAGATGTATATATTCGAAAGGCTGAATGGGCTGAATGTTTTAAGGAAGTCAGAGCCCAACGTGATGCACCGAAGAGGGATGCCTACACAAGTTCTACAGCGTCAAGAAACATCTTACGGTGTCAGGCAGGATTATAGCATGGGCCTATTTTGATGATCTTAACGTTTATGCTGTTAAGAGGGAAAAGGGCATAGAGTACTTTAGATTTCCACATGATCTAAAGACTCTACCTGGATTTGAGCTCAACCAGCTGGTCAAGTTGAAGCTGTTGTATGCTGACACGAGAAAAATGTCCGGCTGGTTTGAGGCTGCCCTCAAGAAAGAGTACCACACCAGATGGATTAACTTCAGACCTCAACAACCTACCAGGTATATTAGAAGGTCTGAGATGGATGCCATTACTAGAAAACCTAAGATTGTGTTGAAGTGGAGTCCTCCTCGCACTATGTCGAGAATCCCTCTCAGGGAAATGCCACAGGACTTCACTCCACACTTCAAATGGTGGTACTATGATTGGAGAACTGCTGAAGCTGTCATAGTTCTAAACAAAGGGGATCAAATGGATACTTTCAGGGTATTCGACCCAATGTGGCTAACCAACTTGTCTGCTAATGATGTCTATACACTATACAAGTGGCCACTGTTCTATGACACACAAGACATTGTACAAGCCCTCCAATTCCAAAATGTTATACGACTTTGCTTTGCGTTTGATATTCACGCGGGAGTCACACAAGAGGACAAGTACAAGAAATATGAGAAGGTAATGAAGAAAACAAGACATTAGAGAGATCTAGGTCCAAGGGGGAGTTTGTTGATACATGTATGTCCCTAGATCGTGATATGTGATGTAATAGATCTTGTTTGGTATGATTAATGAACTGATGTTGATAGTCTGTTGGTTATAACGTTTAATAGTTCATTAATGAGTCGTAAATGAATTGATTGAGTTTATGATTACTTGAATGATTACATATAATATTATATTAATTAACAAAAACATTCAAACTTAACTTTCTGAAGTTCCCATGCGAATGGCTCATGCGAATGAACCATAAGCATAAAGAACCTCATACGATTGACTCAGTCGCACGACTGAACCAGGAGACTGGATCAGTCGTACGACTGGAACATAAGATTGGCTCAATCGCACGACTGAACACTCAGTCGCACGAATGAACCAACCGCATGGTTCAATCGCACGACTGAACCAAACTAATGGTTCAGTCGCACGATTGAAGAGTGCCAACCTATAAATACAACTCAATTCGTGAAAAACAGGGAGATTCGTTTAAGTTCAATTCCATACGAACCCTAGCCGTCCAGAAACCTTCCAAATCGTTCTCCAAGTTCATAGAACACATTAGATCGATTCCTTATCGATTTCTAACGTTAGTTTCAATCCTTGATTGATTCTTCGTGTGTTCTCACTGATTGGATCGCCAATCAAATAGGATTCCGCACTATTTGATCCGGTATACACGTGGTCTCTAGGTATTTCAGTCGAATACCAGGTCCTAACACATGGTAATCACAAAAGTCCAACTAACCACAACTTACATGAGGAATTGCTATAATGTTTACAAGTCTCAAAAATGTGTGCAAGTGTAAAGATAATAGGATAACATGTTCCACCCCAAAGTGTAAAAATATGAAAAAGGGGTATGGAAGTACTCACATGATCAAATAATATATATTTGATGATTAATAAGAATAATAACAAGCAACGTTCAACGTAGACCTTCACAACGCACCTAAAACAAGTATATATTTACAAGGTTACAATTTAATATAATTAATAGTTAAACGAGGCTAGGGTTTCAAATTGGTATTTTGAGGATTTTAAATGACGTTGGTTAGAGAGATCGTATATATACTTAATCTAAGAGAAAATGTCATGTATCAAATTTTAAGGAAATTAAATCCTTTATAACAATTTGTGAAGGTTAATTATAAAATATATAAATTCTATAATTATCATATTTAATCCTTAATTGTATAGTATTTAAATAATAATTACATGATTTACCAATATTATATAAAGTCTATTCTTATAAAAATAACTTTATTAAATTTTATTTTATAAGGAAATTGTTAAGGTGTTTAAAGTGATAAATTTGTAGAAAAATAATAGGATAGCTTTAAAATAACCAAAGTTTACAAAATCTCTTTTTATAATTTTTAGAAAATTTTATATATTTTTTAAAAGGCTGAAAAGCCAAAAACAATTGAATTGGAGGTCGCCGGGTTCGAACCCGGGACCTCTAATTCGGAATGTGAGTGGGGAACCAGTGAACCAAGGCATCCAGCCGCGTTTAAAACTCCGCCTTAAAAAGCTAAATACAATAAACACAGAAATCCCCAATTTCCTTAGAACCTAGATTGATCAAACCCAAAATCAAAGATCGAAACGATACTGTTTTCGTGAATGATCATGGGGCTTTGATTCCCCATGTGATTACGAGTCTACGGACACAATTAATTACCCGATTCGATGTTTATGCAGACAAGAACACTTGCAGACGAGTTGCGACCGAGGCTTGAATTCGTTCAAGGTGCAATTGCTGATGTTAACCAAATTAAACTTGTGTGAATCTTCGAGTGATGCTCACGGTTCTAAGCCCTCAACTAATTAGAAGTTAAACGTTCGAAGACTGGAGTTCAGTCAGCCTCAGTTTCGCGATGGAATAGGGTTCTATGTGCGATGATTTCAGGTGTTTAGACTGAAATTGTACATAGGAATCGAGTAGAAACGGTTAGATGATTGTGTGGGTTCAATTAATTGGTTATTATTGATCTTTAATGCACAAACGGTCCGATGATTGAAAGCAAGTTTAATGGAATGCTTCAAACCTGAAACCGAAGCTTTAACTCGATTAAACCGATTATTACACACCTCTAGTGTCGAATCATGCCCATGAATCGATTGGAAACGGTTTTAGGTTCGTAAATTGGCGTTTTAAAGGGTTTTAGGGCTGCCGGAGTTCACGGGAAATGGCCGGCGGTGGCCGGAGCCGGTCACCGGTTTTACGGGGGGGGGGGGGACAATTTGATTTTTCGAAAATTACACAAATAGCCCCTCAAGTTTAAATGTTTATCATTTTATGTAAAAACTCCCATATTAAGTTTCTAAAATGACAAAACACCCCCCTCAACTTTATTACTTTAAGTTTTAACATTTTTAAGTTTAATAACTCTTTATAAGTTATTATCATTATAGTTATCATTTATTGTTGTTATTATTATTAATATTATTTTTATTATTAATGTTGTTATTATTTTTATTATAAGGTATTATTTACCATTTTTATTTATTTTTAAATTCAAAAGATAAACTATAACCTTTTACATTAAAAGGTTAAGACTATTAATAGATAAACACAACCACCCACCAGTTTCATGAAAAAGCATTAATAGCCCATACAAGAATAAACGAGATTAACTATTAGTTACCCAAAAATACAAGATGTTACAGATCTCTCGGTCTGCTTCTCAACTAGTTGAGCCTTGAGATTGTCAATCTCAAGTTGTTGAGTGGCGGACCTTTCTTCTAAAGTCCTAACAAGGATTCAAGATTTGAGACTTTAGACAAAAGGTCTTTTATGAGGATTTGCATGCTTCCCTCATCTTCTTTGAAGAATCATGGGAGATGAGGTAACATACCTAGTATGTTCACCTCACCACCAGATGTGGTTTCTTGGCGCCCTGGTTTCCCTTGCTGAATGATGTCTCTTTTAGAGTCATCAAATGACATGGTTGCCATAGATTCAGTCTCAGATATGTTACCACTGACCATAGGGTCCATTGAGGCATCTTCTGTAGTGCCAGCTGAATCTGTATGAGTCCCCTCCATATCAATGGGACTCACCTCAGTTGTGGGCTGCTGATGGGGGCTAGAGATAAGGGATCTCTCTTGGCTCTGTTGATCTTTGAGAGGGTGTTTCATTGTCGTCAAGAGATGTTATCTCTTCTTAGTTTTAAAAAGAAGGTCAGTGAAGGATAGTGATGTTAAGCCTACTGACCCGGACCTTGATCAATGTCGACAGGCATTAAGCCTTTGGTGGGGCTGTCCCTTGTTGGCTGCTCAGAAGAGTGTAAAAACTCATCCTGAGGGCTGTTGGTTTGGGTGTCGGGCTCATGGGTTTGAGACTGAGGAGACTCAAAACCCAAATTGAGGTCGAATAAGAAGGATGGAGAGACCTCAGACTGAGTGGGAGCCCATGTTTCCACTCTAGTCTTTTTGGATTGAACAGGAGGTGCTTGCTCAATCAGAGTAGATTGAACAAGGGTTCGTTTAGGGCGTCTCTAGTATGTGATGGTGATGGGTAGAGAAGGCAGTGTTGGCATTGTGGAGGTGGTTGCTGGTGTGGGTTCATCACCTGTGGGGTGAATAGGGATGTCACCAGGAGCTAGGCGCTCAATCATACCTGGAAGTAGAGAAGTGTACCTTCTAGTGAAGTTAGTGGACACCTTTTTTAGAGTCTTGAAGATGGTAGGCCTCATGTGAGGGACAATCAGAGCAGCTGCATAGACAAGAATACTCTGTTCCAACTCACAGTTGATTATGTGTTGAATGAATCTGGGATACATAAAGAATCTCTCCCTTTGAAGATTCCCAATGAGATTGGTGAACACAAGTCTTGAGTAATTGAAGCGGAGGCATCTCACCAGTCCATGAACTAAGCATCCTAGTTCATAAGGGATTTGATCCCATCCCTTAAATTTGTTGGACAGACAGTGGAGAACAACATGCAGGAGGAACTTCCAGTTATAGGAGAAGTTGTACTTGTAGACTGTCGACCTGCTCATAGCTCCACCATATCCCATGAGGATATAAGTGATGTCTAAATCTTATTTGGGGAATTCAGTAGGAGCTCCTTCATCATGAAGCTCGAGATGCTCCCTGATAAGTTGTTCAGTAATGACCAACTCTTGTCCACAAATGCTGGACCTTAGTACACGAATCTCGTTTAGGGTTTCAACTTGACCATTTTCCCAAAATTCGGCCATTTGATTGGAGTAAACAGTGGGGTTAACGGTAAGGGCTGTGTAGTAAGATGATTGGGTGAGAAAGGAGATGATTTCAGAGAAGTCAGCATCTCTTGAAGAATCAAGAAGTGCGACCTGAGGGTTGAGTGCTATTGGAGAGAGGTGAATGAGGATGAATTTGAGCTTGGGTAACGTTGGAGTGGAGAAAATTTCTAGGGCAATAAAAATTTCAAGTAAGAAGATGAGATTGAATAGTCAGGATTATTTAAAAGAGGGTGGGAAGGCGGTAATGGAGGTTAGGATAAGGTGATGTGATGTTTTAGTGGAAGAAATGACAGTGGCGGTAAGGTTAAAATCAGTTAAATAAACCGACAACATTAACAAAATCTTTGCTTTTAGCAGTGTGGGGCCCAAGAGATTTCTGTTACACAGTAAAATCTCTCTTCCAAGTATAGAACATTTCTGAAGGTATTTGTCTTCCGAAGGCAATTCTTGGTTCCAAAGCAAAGACTTTGCTTTCAAAGGTCAGGATTGCTTTCCGAATGAAGAGTGTGTATAAGCCTCGGAAGTAGATCTGATATGAGATCAATCGCTTCTTCCGAGACCAAAAAATCTTCCGAGAAGAAAGTTATCCTTTGAGAAATTTTGCTTTGGAAGATATGAAAATAGCTTCCAAGGGTTAATTTCTCTTCGAAAGAAACTTATACTTAAAAAATTTCAGAGAGACCAGGGCTTAAATTGTATTGACATAGAACATTACATATTAAAAGGTTTTCAAAAGAGGTAAACTAATCAATGTTTATCATCCAATAGCTGTTATGAGATACTTAAATCTTTGTTCATCAAAAGCTTTGGTGAACAAATCAACATATTGTTCATTTGAGTCAACTTTGATTAGTTTAATCAGATTTTTCTCATGAATATCTCTAATGAAATGGTACCTGATATCAATATGCTTTGTTTTGGAATGCTTCACCGGATTTTCAGTGATGGAGATAGCACTTTTGTTGTCAATATGGATAGGAGTACTCATGAAGTTGAATCCATAGTCTAACATCTGATTCTAAATCCATAGCAGTTGAGCACAGCAGCTAGCAGCAACAATGTATTCAGCTTCAACAGTTGATGTAGAGACACATGATTGCTTCTTACATTGCCATGAGATGATCCTTCCACCAAGAAATTGACATTCTCCTGATGTGGATTTATTGTCAATGTTGCAGCCGTCATAGTCACTGTCAGAGTATCCATATAGATTGAAATCCCTATTTTTGGGATACCAGAGACCTAGTTTGGGTGCTCCTTTGAGGTATCTGAGGATTCTCTTAATAGCAGCTAGATGAGACACCTTTGGAGCAGCCTGATATCTTGCACAGATGTAGGTAGCGAACATGATATCAGGTCTACTGGCTGTGAGATACATCAGAGAACCAATAATTGCCCTATACTGGTGTTGATCAGTATCCTCCCCCTCAAGATCAGGACAAGATTATGGTTTCTGGGTATGGGTGTCTTGGCAGGCTTACAATCTTTCATCTCAAATCTTTCTAAGATGTCAAAAACATACTTAGATTGATTAATGAAAAACCCTTTTTTCATTTACTTCACCTGAATTCTAAGGAAAAAGTTCATTTTTCCCATGGAACTCATCTCAAACTTTTTCTTCATAATGCTTTCAAAGTCCTTACACATTTGGTTATTTGAAGAACCAAATATGATGTCATTGACATAGACTTGAACAAGCAAAATGTCCTTTCCAGACTTTTTGATGAAGAGAGTCTTGTCAACGGTACCTCTTAGAAGAAACTGAGACAAAGTCTCATACCACAGCCTAGGCACTTGGTGCAGCCCATATAGAGCTTTATCCAATTTTCACACATAGTTGGGGTGCTATGGGTCTTCAAATCCTGGAGGTTGGCACACATATACTTCCCTATCTATATCCCCATATAAAAAGGCACACCTGACATCAAGCTGGTAAACAGTGAAGTCCTTAGATGCAGCATAAGCAAGGAAGATTCTAACTGCCTCAAGTCTTGCAACAGGTGCAAAGACATCAGTATAATTGATTCCTTCCTCTTGGGTGTATCCTTGAACTACAAGTCTAGCTTTGTTCTTGATGATCAAGCCTATATCATCTCTCTTGTTTCTGAAAACCCATTTAGCAGTTTGATCTTTAGTTCTTAAAAATAAAAGATTTTAATGTTTTAGCAGTTTCATCTTTAGTTCTTAAAAAGAATACCCATGTGAATCTTGTAAAATCATCAACTATCACAAGGCAGTATGATTTCCTTCCAATGCTCATTATACTTGTGGGACCAAAAAGATCCATGTGCAATAAGTGTAATGGAGTAGTGATTGAGTTAACACATTTGGATTTATGAGAGGTCCTGTGTTGCTTCCCTTTCAGGCATGCAACACAGTTATCTTTGCAGCTAAACTCCTTTTTAGGCAAACCATGTACCAAGTTATTTTTAGTCAATTTATTCATTGTCTTAAAATTTACATGACACGTACGTTTATGCCACAGTGTTGACTCATCAATATTAGCTTTCGAAAGAAAGCATGATACTTCACCCATTGGGGAAGCATTGTTCATATCCAGCTTGTACATATCCCCTTTCCTGGGAGATCTAAGAAGCACCAATTCTGAAGGAATGGTCATCCCTGGTTTGAGGATAATGCACTCATGTTCTGTGAAAAGCATCTGGTGCCTTTGATCACAGAATTAAGAGACACTTAACATATTGTGTTCAAGATTTTTGACAAAGTTAACTTTGTCAACTTTTAACTTACCATTGGTTATACTCCCTCTACCAGAGATATATCCTTCGGCCTCACCTCCAAATTCGACAGGACCTCCATCATAGTGTTGAAACTGTTGAAGGAGAGATCTGTTCCCTGTCATGTGCCTGGAGCATCCACTATCCACAATCCAGACATTGTTGTTCTTATCATATGGATGTCCCTACACATAAGATGAGATTTTTAGTTTTGATTGGAAGCCCAAGCCTTGTTGGTCTTGGGTTCTTCTAAGGATAATGACATGATTGAACTGAAAGATATGCATGGGGGTTCAATAGATATCTTTGAAGAAGAGGTTTGGGCTGCAGCATCTTCCTTGATCTTCCAGTCCATCCTTTGGTCAATCTTGGAGGATGAGCCTATAAAGGCTTTTGCAACATGGCCTTCTTCTGAAGCTTCTTTCTTTTCGGAAGAGTTCTTCACCACCTTTTCTTCTGAAGCAGTCTTCTTCTGGGATGGTTTCAAGGGAATCTTCTTGTTCTTCCGAACTTTAGTAGCATCTGCTTCCGAGGCCATTTTCCCTTCGGAAGAAACAGTTTCTTCCGAAAGCAACCTTGCTTCGGAAACCAGCTTTCCCTTCTTCATCACTTGAACCGTTTGAAAAGGTCCAAATATGAAACCTTCCCTGACTCCTTCTTTCCTAACATTATTTGCATAATGTGTGCTTGCAGGATTGTAGTAACAATCTTTTGCCATATGATTGTGCAGACCACGCATTATGCATGCAATGTTAGTCTTTTGGGATTGTGAAGGTTGTTGTTTCTTGGGCTTCTTCTCTTCATCAGCGACCTTTCCCTTCAACTTTTGATCCTTTGCCAAGACAGGAATGCTGGTATTACACTCTTTTCCTGAATCAGAGTACCTAACACTTGGAATCCAGCTGAGATAAAGACACCTTTCTGCTTTGGGTCAATTTTCAGCTTAGACTCAGCCACTTTCTTGGTAGTTCTTCTAGCAGCTTTAGCTCTGCTTCTTCTAGCCTTAGTGGTTAGGATTTGATCTTCACAGGAGGAGATGGGTGCTTCTACCTGTTCCTTCCCTGTGGTGGCCACTATTGTTGCTTCATCCTTCAACTCTAGTAAGGAAAGGTCAGCAGTTGGAACCTCTTGCTCCTCAATACCACATCTAGGTTGTATAATAGACTCATAAGAGTGTAGTGGAGCAATTTCATTGGTTCCCAACCCTCCTTTGTTCTGATAACAGAGTTTGGAGTGGGAGGATAATGCAAGAATAGCTTGGAAGTAATGATGGGAGCCTTTGTCATGGTTCCCACCTATACTTCGGACTTGTTAAGGGCCATTTAGAGTGAGTGAGTTGTAGGGAGGAGTGAAAAATAGGTTGATTTGGATGGTTAGATCACGCAATCAAGAGCCTAAGTAGCTCTGATACCAATTGCAGGATCAATTAAGGGTCATTTAACACTTAGTTTTTTTCTCAAACTCACCTTGAACAACACTCGGATGAAGGTAGAGTCAATAAGAGTTGATCACAATATAGTAAGTAATACAGAACACAAAAAGTAATTTTCAAGGTACTTGCATATATTGCTTCTCAACTCAAATATTACAAGACTCTTACAAGCTTATCTTTTCGAGTTACAATGAGAAACTATATATAATACTACCTACAGCCGGATATACTTTAATACCAGCTGGGATCCTATAACTAAAGCCTATCCTACAAGACTATAGTTTAAGGTATCTCGGATAAAGTGTTATCTGATATTTGGTAGTCAGGACATGTCCCTGACTTACCTTTTGTCACCAACTAAAGTTAGTAACATGTACTATCACAAAAAGGTAAACAGTGAAATAAAGTATGGTCAACTGCATGGCTCTATGAGAAAACGCCATGCAGTATCAGAGGTCTGCAGCGGAGTGTCAGAGACCATACTTATGTCCACTGGTTCATAGCAGTGTCTTTCGAAGGTTAAATGGCTTCGGAAGAACAAGTACTTCTGAAGCCACTTATACTTCGGAAGAGGCTGCTTCTTTTAAGGCTTGGGAACTTCTTCTTTTCTTCACGCTTCGGAAGTAGTCTTCTGATTGCTCTTCTAAGACTTAACCTTTGGAAGTATGCTCTTGACTTCGGAAGTAGAGGTCTGTCTTTGGAAGCTGATCTTTCACTTTATCTTCAGAAGAACTCTACAACCTTCGGAAGTTCCATGCTAAGCTTCGGAAGCCTTTGCATGTAGTACCAAAATTATCTAAGTGATTTCGTTTTGGTTGCACCAGCCTTCTTCTTGATCTAACAGTTCCCTTTTTATATATGTACAACTCCTTTGGTTAAGAAGAACTACACATTGGTCATGTTCAGAACCACTAACCTGATACTTAGATACACCATTCCAAATAACTGTGTAATTTGAGGCATCAGACTTGGTTTTTTCAAATATCTTGGTAATAACGGGAGTTAAAGGTCCTTGACACTTTACAATCATCTTATGTACCATAACAATTCTTTTCATTATGTACTCCCTAATGAACTCTAAGCAAGTTATGATAAGCTTATCCTTTCCCCCAACTAGTTGCTTACTGAAGACCTCACACAGATTATTCAACATTACATTACACTTTGATCTGCCTACATATCAATTCGTTTTAATTGGATAGAAACTAACAAAAAATGAGAAATAATTAAATTTATCTTACCGCTAAAATAAGCTCTTGATCAGTGTTTTGGAGGAATCTGTTCTATCCAGTTATGTGCTGCCTTATCTTGTTTTAGAAGTTCCTTCGTGGCCTTATCAAACTTTTGTATTGTTGTTGCACTCACACACTTCTAAAGCAACTCTTTGTATAATTGACCCTTCCACTTTTGTTTCATGTTCTCATGAATATGTCTCAAACAATATCTATGCTCAGTACTTGGAAACACTTTACATATTGCAAGTATTATGCCTTACATGTAAAAGAAAAACACTTAAGTTATTAAAGTTATATCTGGGAGCTTGTAGTTATAACATACCTTTTGCTTGTCACTGATAAATGTAAAATTAAAGTTAGAATATAGGTCTAAATCATCTCCTAAACACTGTAAAAACCAAACCCATGAATTTGCAATTTCAGATTTAACAACTACATAAGCAACCAGATAAATTCTATTGTTTGCATTACTCCAAATGCTATTAAAATTTGTCCTGGATAATGCTCCTTCATGAAACATCCATCCAACCCTTGTAGTTCTCTTCCACATATCTTAAATCTTTTCTTTAAGCCACCTAAACATATGTAAATCCTCCTAACCTGTCTAGCTAGACTGTTTGGGTTTGGTTCTCTTTCAACATCAATCTTAATGGTTGTGCCTAAAAAGAAGTTTAGCAGATAACATTAGATCTATTAATGAAAATTCTAAATGATAAATAAATAGTCACACCTGGATTAAATCTTATTAGCTCATCACAATAGTCATTTAGGTTTTCATATTGTCCTTTATTATCTCTTTGAAGCCACTTGGTTGTAATCTACTTAGCCCTAAAAACCTTATTAGATGTGACCGGGATTTTATGTTAGATCATATCTTGTAAAGCCTTCAATGGTATTTATTGGTTGACTCTAACAGTAGATTCAATCTCCTTAGCCAACCAACTTATAGTGAACAACTTCACATCTCATGTTTGAAGGCATTAATGTTCCTTAAATAAAGTTTTGACAACCCAAGACCCCTCTTTTCAGCGTATGAAATATGCAATAACCATTGGCAACTAGGTATTGGAATTTTCTTATAGTTTTGGATTTCATTGACTTGGAAATATCAACCTGTTGGGACACACCACCCGCACATCGTTCTATCCCAACCTCATTACTTTCACACCTAATTGCATTTGGATTTCTCCCCAAACATACAACAGGAAATCTACATTTATCATTCCTTAAGATATACAACCGCCTTCTACTTTCTATTGTGTGTTTCTTAACCATAGGCTTAATATCATCTTTACTAGCAAAAGCCTAACCAAGATAAAATGGACAATCCTTAATTTACCCCTCCTTCTGTTTTCTAATGTTTTTTAATGCTCTTTGTAATGGTGGTTTACATCTGAGTCACTTATACAATCAAAGTCATCAGGCTCAAAGTCACTCATATTATCATCTTCATCATCAGTTATATTGTCATCCTCACAGTCAACAGTGGCTTTGAATTCATCCATATCAACATTAATATCGTAAATTAAATTATCTTTATGTACTATGAAGTCACAATCTTCCTCATCATCCATATCATAATCTTTATGATTGACTTTATGCTCAACATAAACCTCAATAGTTTTATGTTTCTCAACATGTTTAAGCATGTTAGTAACATCCTTATCCTTAGCTAATGGTCTAAAATCAAAATCTAATTCATCTCCTGGAATTTTGAAATTGATGTTTGATTACATCTTTTTATTCGTAACCAAATTTCTCTATCATTCATAAACTCAATAACAGAGAAACGATCTAAATCAACCATGTCAATAAAATTAATCATACCCCCTCGTATCTTATATCTGGAAAATTACTAAACTCTCCTCCATGGTGGAGTTTGATAGTGAAGAAACTAAGGTTTTTGCCATATACGGTACAAGCATCGAAGTCTTTCTGTTGACGAACTAACCATTCCCCATCGTCTATAGTTGAGCGCATCTTCAATCATTCGATGGAAACCTAAAAGTAATCAAAATCAATGAAGAAAGCAGCCTGATGTTATAAATTTCGATGGAACGATGTTGTATGCAATGTATGGTATGAAACTGGTATTGATTTACGTATTCTTAAAGCAGGGTTATGTTTTTTAATTGGAAATTACTTAAATGTCCCTTAAAAGGATAATTATCTAACCTTAAATTTAATGGTGTTAACTTGTTGGATGTAAATGACACCCAAACTTCAACGTTGGGGATTCAAATGCAAAAAAAATAAAACTTGGGATGATAATGGCAAACGTTAATAAACCTCGAGGTAAACGACAATTCAATCAATAAAATATGAATGCTATTAATTTGACGCTGAGGTGACAAAAATAAAACTTAAGAGCCATTAACCATCAAACAGTAATACAGTGTAAAAACATGTGGCAACATTTTATTGAAAGGAGCGTTGGACGCTGCCTGTAGCCGTGCACACCGGAACGTTGCGACTCTTATCCCCTTCTTCCCATGAAGTAAATGGTTGTCTGATACTTTGAAAACATTTCATTCTTTCATGGCTTCCTCATACTTCTTAACCATCTGCTCATCATCATCATCATCTTCTTCTATTTCTTCTTCTTCTTCTTCTTCTTCTTCTTCATATATCCCCAAATTACCCTCTTCCACCTGCTTCCCTTCGTCTCTCCACCGATTCCAATCTTCCACTTACACTGCAATTTCACTCCCCCGACCTTCCAGAACCTACGCCAAGTTTGACAAGTTCGAAGGTCAACCTTCTTCCAATGACGATTTACGAGATATTCCCTCTCCTTCACCGCAATTAACACTAGAACAACAAGAAGACGACGACGACGACGACAGGTCAATCTCACTTGTAGACCTTCGATGGATTATGTACTCTTTCTACTGTTATAAGACCATTAGGAAAGTATTGGAATCTTACTAGCAATAGTTACTAGTTACTGGTTAACAGATGATGATACATAGGTGATTTTTTTAAGTATGAAATTATGCCGAAATAGGGTTGATGTTGGGTGGGAAAACTTGTTAAACATCAACAGCAAGCTGATTTTGGAATGTAAACTTGTGTGGCCATTGCTATGACTTAAATGGCGCCAACTTTCTTTATTTAGTAAGTGATGTAAAGTTAGTTTTCCTTGTCCAAAATCAAATTGAATTATGGTATTACGTTTCACCTCAAAAGTCAAGCTATATCTTTTGTTGTATATTGATCAAATAACTTCCACTGTATTGTGATCATTTCAGAACTATTTCTTTTTGTAAGTTACAAAACTTGGTTTGTTGTTCTGTGCTCTAGTAATCTTGAATCATAAGAATTACCCAAAACGCTTCAAGATAAGATGTGGCAATTCTCAAACATAGTATTGGGTCCATGTTCTACATAAGCAGGCCCGAATTTGCTTTCACTCGCCATACACACTTGGCCCACATAACTAACTTTTTTGTGGGTAGGATCTGGATACCAGTACAGTCCTTGTGTTGTGTGCTACTGAATATGATAAATGTTTTTCAGTTGCTTGCCTCCGGATTTGGAGGGTGCAGTTCGACAGTCTAGTGAAGCAAGTGCTGCATTTGTGTCTTCAGGGGGGATGAGAGCCATCGTACGTACTATGAAGTCTTGAATTCTATATCCAATATTTTTAGTATGTTCTTTGTGACTGCAGTGTATCTGATTTATACTGGCAAACCTTTATTTTCATATCAGGTTATTATATACAACAAACAGTTTTTTATTTTTTTTACCGCCTCATTATATTAATCGGCTTCATTGGTTTTTGATAATTTTCTCCACTCTTCATTCTCCATTCATGGGCCTGTCTGCATTTGTCCTCAAAATAAAGTTTTTTGCAACTTGAATTCTGTAAAGAATCCTGCTTTTTGAGCATCTGAGTGTTGGGATTTTTGTTAATTGACATATGTTACCATTATGATTGACTTTACCTTTAAAATATCATTTTAGTTGCAAAACCCCATAGAGAAAAACTATATGCAGAAATCTACTTAACCTAAACTTTCAAAAGAAGAAATTTTTTATAGGATTAAGTTTTCCATGAACAATTATTGTCGGTGTTCATTTTCCAAGTATAATATATTTTTGAAGCTAGAGCCAAATGCAATGATTGCAACGTAAAAAAAATCATTATTTGTTTTGTGCAGGTTGAGCTATTAATCCCACAGTTGCAGTTTCTTGATGATGAAGGTGCACAGGGTGAACTGTGGGAATTATCAAGAATTTTTGTGGATACACTCATTAAAGAAACAGGATGCGAGGTTAGTAGTGCAACTTATTGCTTTTCCTCCAACACAATAATGATTTGTTTTTTTGTGGATTATGGGTCCCATGTACATAGGTGTGGAACTAAACAAATATATTTTATGGTTCTGTTTACTTGATGTGGTAATAACTGAGTGCAAAGAGGACCCAAATTTCAAGTTTGAAGAATTGAAGAGATTGACATGAGCAAAAAGAACCTTGACTCCTTAACTTTAAGCGACTTCATTTTAGAAGTTATTGGCATAGATACACTACTTGATTTGATATAACTTAGGGGTGTTTGTATGTGTATTTAG
The DNA here is from genome assembly GCA_025506515.1 of Flaveria trinervia. Classification (NCBI taxonomy): domain Eukaryota; kingdom Viridiplantae; phylum Streptophyta; class Magnoliopsida; order Asterales; family Asteraceae; genus Flaveria; species Flaveria trinervia. The sequence continues at coordinate 68,893 of JACCIX010000301.1, forward strand.
GGTGATTATTGAAACTTGGAGTCACATTATTTATCTTTGAGTGTTTAATGCTACTAATAATTTAAGGATCAAGATGATCAGATTTGGAATGATGCCTTAGCTGACCTCGTTTTATTACATATTAATATCTATTTCTGATTACTGAATATATCACATAATCAGTTGCCAAACTGACATTCAAATACCCATGATTAGTGAAGTGACAACATTGCTTTGAAAACACATCCAAACACCCCCTTACTCTTTCATGTCAATGCTCATCCTTAGAGAGTCAAAGCAATATTTCCTGATGCTGGAGCTGCTGCACTTCTGAAGTATCGGTGGAATGATGCCACATTTAGTTTTGCGAGGTAATTTTGTCACAATTACTGTTTGGTCAACGAAAAGCGTACGGTGAAGTTGTATTTTTATTCTTACTTCTATTTTATGGTCTTTTATCCAGCTTAAGTGATCGAAAGCCTATAGAAAAAGAAGATGAGATTGTTGTAATGATACTTCCAGATTATCAAATGTTGGAATATGTAGAGCGTATCGCATCTGATCTTTCAGATGAACCGGTAATGCTTAACCCTCATCATTTGTTACTTTCTTTTGCTATGAAAATTGACATAGAGTGGAACTATAAAAGATAGAAGAATTGATATATTATTTAATGAGAAAGCCAATTAATCAAGCTTTCTTTTATAGGGGAATTCTATATTTTAAAGTTAGTACTTATGGGCACTGTAACTCCATGGAGCAAGAGTTATGTCTTTTATTAGTTGGGCCCTTTTCTAGCCCACTTGCCTCCATATAGTTGGTCTAACTATGAGTCTCTTAACTCTTGGATCAGCTTTGTATCAAAAATTGAAAAGCATAATATGTATTTGTTTCGGCCATGTAATATTTTGGTGAGTCTTGTTTATATAGTTAGTAGGTGTACTAATGAATATGTGGTTTTGGGACCCACTTTAGGTGCACAAATATGGAGATTAAATCTGTGAAATAAAAGAATGTGAACGAACAAAATGGTTTAAACTATGAAAGTTCAACCTATATTGCAAATGTAAGAGAGAAATATATCGCAAGGCGGGTGCATATGTTTGTAGGTTTGTATTTGAATCAGATTGAGCCCAAGCATCCTGTGCTCTTGAAAACTATAGGAAGTTTATGCTAGGCATGATTTTAATATATTTTAAAACTTGTTAATTATGATGGTGTCCTCTATGAATATATGTATAAATAGATAAAAAAATATTAGTTTCCTCTAAAAGCGTGTGTTTGTCCATATATTTTGGCTGGAATGTCTCTATTCCGCATTAATACTTGAGGTGGAAGTTTCAACTCAGTTGCGTATGAGTGGATTGATTTGGATTTTGTGTTATCTTGAATGGGTGAAAAAGAACCAAATAAGGAACAGGTTAAATAAGTCGAATGGCTTCAACTGATGTTGTAAAAATCGCTAGGTGTTAGTCGGGCGGTGGGGTACCGACTAGAGATTAATTGGGATTAGTCGCAATGAATCGGTTTGAAATTTTTATATATAATTTTCTATTTTACATATATATACACATTTTTATATGTAATTTTATAAAATGTTTAGTTTTATATACATATAAACAAATTTGGCTGCAATTTACAAAATTTTCACCGGAATTTCAAGAGTCGCTAGAATTTGGCCTGAAACTCGTCGAAAATCTCGCCGTAATTTTTGGTTTTCGGCCGATTAGGACCGCCTAGGGCTGAATTTAACCACCGTTGACTCCCTAGCAATTAATTGGCCAATTAGGTAAAAACTCTTAGGTGGCTGACCGACTAGCGACTAATCGCCGATTAATCGGCCGCCTAGACCGATTTTTGCAACACTGGCTTCAACCAGCTGAAATCATATAAACAAACATACAAATCTACATGGTAAAATCACACTCAATAGAAGGGTCTAGGGAGGATGAGATAAGGACAAATCTTTCCTTTACCTATAGGAGACAGAGATGATGCATTGAGACCCAAACTCAAAAAAAACTTTTTTTACACATAAAGTACAAACAATAGATAGTATAGAGTGTATACAAGGAATAGACAGACATAAACTACTAATAATGACACTAAACTACCAACAACAAGTATTGATTAGACTTGTAGTACTAATATGATATGTAAAGGAGAAAAGAAAGAAGAGGGAAAATAAGAATCACGAACGACCTTGTAAGTACTAACACCAAAGTAGACAAGCAAACAAAAGGGTAGGAAAAGCTAAGTAGCTGAGGCACTAAGACAAAGCTAAGTAGCTGAGGCACTAAGACAAAGCTAAGAGCTTAAGACAAATATGCACTCCCCTAAAATTCCATAACCTTTATCCTATGTCTTTAGGAAATTCTATCACTAGTCATGTTCACTCCCCCTTAAAAATCCCCAGCCTTTATTCTACGTCTATTAAAAATTTATAACCTTTATCTGTAGGAGATCATACCAGCACTCATGTTCACTCCCCCTTAAAAATCCATCACCTTTATCCTATGTCTCCAAGAAGCCATGCCACTGATCATGTACTTGAGAGGTGCAATGTCTAACAAACCATCATCTGTCTCCTCTGCACATGCCTAAACTACCTCAATTTCCCTTCCATTATCCAAAATATGTGCCTCCCTGAACTTTTCACGATAAACTTCATTTATTATGTCTAACCTCGTGTGCCTACACATCCTCCTCAACACCTTCATCTCCGCTACCTCAAACTTTCATGTTTATGTCTTCTTGGTCTGCATAACATAGCAGGACGAGCAACAACCCTATAGAATTTCCCTTTGATCTTGTTATGAACTTTTTATCTAACATATTAATTATTAAAAATTAAAAGTTAGTCTTGTAATAATAAAGTTTTTTTTATTCATATTTACTCATTAATTGTTTATTTGATATGTGACTAGTGAACAAAAATTGGTTGTGGGTCAAACCGACCCGACTCGGCTAGTTATGTGGCACACCCATGTTGTCTCTTGTAATTAACACCTTTAAGCCTCTTTGTGTTCATGTCATGTGTTCAATCTTTTTTGCTTCATACGTTTATATTCAATACCCTCTATAAATAATTTCCTTATATTATTTTCTTGTCATATTAGCCTCGACCTCTCATTATGTGGAACCCACGTCTTATTAGCGAGGACGTTGGAGTTGGGTTCAATGTTCGAAAGTTGAGAAGATACTTCTTAAGGTAACTTTATGATGTTTTTCATTATATATACATTGGAGGTGGGAAAATGGACATGGTCAATAAATAAAAAGGGATTCGGCTCAAAACGGGTCATAACTGAAACAGTTTTTTGTTCCTTTACCTTGAATTATATATATGGTTAATGTATTATATATGATACCGAAACTTATCAGTAGAATATTAGTATTGTTTGTGAATAAGGAGAAAGATGTGATAAGCATTTAGATACAGTTGGGATCACATTTAACCAATCCAGCAGATTTGTTTAACTATGTCCTAGAACTCACTCATCTGGTCCTTCAATGACAAACAATAACCCACATCAACCTGACAATAAACAAACAAATCAACAGGCCACTTGTTTATAAGATGCTGTATTCACCACAGTAACATCTTGTTTTTACATACACCATGCAGATCGTTCACAACGGTTTACTCAATGAAACCTCTTCCTACGGGTGCTGTATTTAGATGTTATCCCGGGTAATATACACACGTCAGTCCATTTTTTTTGTTAACAATCCATCAATGGTCTAACACACTCTTTTTTCCTTACACCTGACCAGATTATGGAAGGTGTTCTTTGATGACAAGGACAGACCAAACCGCTACATACTAGCCAAGGAAATGATAAGCCGTCCTGATTCTGAAGACATTGAGGTTAGTATTTAGGCCATTTGTCTTTTCTTTCTTTTTTACTTTTTTTTTCTTTTTTATGCGGAATGTTGTGATCCAAAAAGCAGTTTTGAATGTTAAGAGGTGGCATCTGAAGCCTGATAGCAAAATTATTAAAATAGTTTGATAAATAAACAGTAAACTAATATAAGTGTCTGAATATGTGGAGCACGAGCATGTTGCAGCCTGGTTTGTGGTTATGATCATCAACTGAGAACGGGTTTGATTGTTCACAGATAATCTTTGGAGAAGGAGGAGATGAGTCGGAGCAGGGTCCATCATTGTTTAGTCAAGCACTAGGAATCTTTAAATCCCTCAATAGATTCATGAAAGTCATCTCCAAGTGAAATAATGAAACAGATTGTGACTACGATTCTTGTACTGCTTCAAAATATGGTCATAACGACTCACGCCTTTTGGTTTCAGCGCAAAACTACACACCGTATGCGGTTGACTGTCTTTTTGAAAACATGTTTGATTGACTGATTATGGTTAATATATCATCAAATTGTAATTATATTTTTATAGTTATCTAATAGTAGACTACTAATAACATGTTATGATTGTTTTATATATTTTTGGTTTATTTGTTGCCTTTTAGTTGAGACCAGACATATTGTAAAATCTGAACTGAGTTTTAGTTGACCGGATGCAAGTTATTGTTGGTTTGTATTAAACTATATCAACAATCAATTTTTTTTTAACGGAAAATGTACGACCCTGGTTCGGAGGATAGTGTGTTATCTTAATCGGGTCCATCTATCTGTTTCCCAGCCGGGATCACACCCCCAACCCCCTCAGGAGGAAACTCATTGCTAAGGAAACCTTTTGCTTTAACTCTAAGTATTTTGTTCAGAGTGTAACTTGAACCCATGATCTTTCTTTATTTACATATCATGCATTTCCCTTTATCAACAATCATTTATGTAGTGTTTGGTGTGTATCAAGGAATTACATGAGTAATGAAATGACAGTATGTATGTTTACCTGAAAACCAATGTTGAGATGTATTAATGACTTGTATACTATGTGTCTTAATGATCTATACACCATAAATTTGTCAAAAATATCAATCCAAACAGTATCCACCAGATCTTGCAGAAATAGCTCCAAAAGTCTAACACAAACACAACCAAAAACAAATAGTGACAACAAACTATAAGAAAAATCTGAAAATAAAAAATCAGAAGAACTGAACCATTGATGTAATGATTCAGACTAATACAAGACTTCAAAAAACATAAGACAACTTGATTCTTCGGTAAGAACTTTAGACCATGAGAGCTCGAGAGCGAAAGAGTCAAGAAAGTGATATGCAGATAGTTTACAACTGCATACACACCAACTCACATATATTCGAACCCTAGCAACAAGCCCAAATGTCTTTCTGGAGCCCAACAACAGCCCAATAGCAACAACAGCCCAACAGAAGCAACCAATGTCTAGCCCATATTCAGCCTAGCTACACAAATGGATGAACCTGCATAAAACCCAAAAGCAATCAAATTGACATAAAAGAAAAAATAATAAAATAGGAATTATATGTTTTTCACATCCCCCTCAATTTGATGGCGAAAAAAATATCAAACATTTTTAAAGCTTTAGACAAAACTTCAAGTTGTTGAATAAGTAATCCTTTTTGTAAAAACATCTGCCACTTGATTGACAGAAGTTGTAGAAACAGTCTTAATAAGTCATTCTGAAATTTTTTCACGCAAGAAAAATAAGTCCACTTCAACATGTTTTGTTCGATCATGGAATACGGGATTGGCAGCAATTGACAATGCTGCATTATTGTCACAGTTCAGAGCAACCGGAAGATCAACAGAAACACACAATAAATTTATTATCCACAGAATTTCACAAGAAGTAGCACACATTGCTCTATATTCAGCTTTAGCTGATGACCTAAAGACAGTTGATTGTTTCTTATTTTTCCATGAGACCAAACAATTACCAACAAACACACAAAAATCAGTTACAGACTTTCTAGAATTTAGACATTTTGCCCAATCAGAATCAAAATAGGCAATAACATTAATGCACTACTCTTAGAAAATAGAATTCCTTTGCTAGGTACTCCTTTTAAATATCTCAACAAGCGCAGAGCAAGCTGTAAGTGGGAGTTTGTAGGAGCATGCATAAATTGACTCAAAAATTGAACAACATAAGATATATCAGGTCGAGTATGAGAAAGATATATTAATTTTCCAATAAGTTTTTGAAAACCAGTGACATTATTCAAAGGCGTTTCATCCTTTTCGCAAAAAATTGAGACTAAATAATGTTGTTCAATTGGTGTTGCAACTGGTTTATAACCACTCAACCCAAATTCAGCAAGAAGATCTAAGCAATATTTCCTTTGTGAAAGACAAACTCCCATGTCTGATCTTATAACCTCAATGCCAAGAAAGTACTTTAACAATCCGATATCTTTGATTAGAAACTTGGTATTTAAAAAATCTTTTATTCTACCAATTTCTAACTTATCATTTCCAGTAATCACAATATCATCCACATAAACAATAAGACAACAAACACACCATTTTTTGATTTTATAAACAGAGAATGGTCACATTTACTTTGAACAAAGTCTAATTCTAACATAACGCCAACTAACTTTTCATTCCACACTCTTGGTGCTTGTTTGAGACCATATAATGATTTGTTTAATTTGCACACTTTTGACTCATTTTTAGAAAAATACCCTTCGCGTAAACTCATGTACACGTCCTTATTCAAAATTCCATATAAGAAAGCATTATTAATGTCTAATTGGAATAATGATCAATTCTTTTGAACAGCAAGAGCTATAACACAATGAATAGTAACCATTTTAACAACTGGGGAGAATGTTTCATCAAAATCTAGCCTTCCTTTTGACTATAACCCTTGATGACTAGCCTAGCCTTATATCTTTCTACCTCACCAGTTGATTTATACTTGATTTTATAGACCCACTTACACCCAATTGATTTTCTACCTAAGGGTAAGTCAACAAGAGACCAAGTGTTATTCCTATTTAAGGCCTCCATCTCCTTGTTCATAACATTTACCCATCTTTGATCATTTTTTGCTTCATAAAAATTTCGTGGTTCAATAGTTTTATTTAATATGGATGAAAAACATTTGTTATCAGAGATAATTTTGAATAATTTATGACCTTTTCAATACCGTACCTAACTTTCCCTTCAATAATAAAATCATCAAGTTTTTTTGGAAGATTGGTAGTGCGGTTTGATTTTCTAGTTTGGACATATGGATCATTAGCACCCTTAGAGGTGCTATTTTCGTTATTCATTGACCTACTACTGTTTGCCTCCTTGGTGCCATCACTTTGGATAGGTGATTGCTGAACTTCAGCCATACCATGTCCCAAATCACTAAGTGATTTAAAAGGTTGCTGAAATTCAGCATCCTCACAGTCGTCAGAAGTGTTGCAACCAGTCTGCACAACAGTGGGTTTCTCATTAATGCCTACCCTCCTTTCATCATTGGGTGTTTCACCATTAAAATCATTTGACTGATTGGAATAAAAAATGTCAAAAAAATTAAGACTATTAACAGTTGAATTGTGATTAATTTGCTGCTCAAAACCATCAACAATATTACAGTTTTTAAACGGAAACAAATTTTTTTAAAATTTCACATCTCTAGAGAAAACAACTTGTTTTTTATCAAGACTCCACAATTTATATCCTTTTTTAAAAACTGAGTACCCAATGAAAACATATTTTTTAGCTTGACTTCCAAATTTGTTATTATCATTTAGAAGTGTATAGAAACACAGACAACCAAATACTTTAAGGTGACTCAAAGAGGGTTTAAATCCAAAAATTAATTCATATGGAGTTTTACCATTTAGAACGGAGGAGGGAGTCCTGTTAATCAAATAAGCAGCAGTTAACACACAATCAGACCAAAAACAAGGGGAATTTCCCCTTGAAATAGGAGAGTTCTAGCAACATTTAGAAGGTTTCGATGTTTTCTTTCCATAATACCATTCTGTTGTGGGGTATATGCACAAGATGTATGGTGAATTATTCTATTTTTCTTTGTAAAATCTGTCATATGGTTATTTACAAATTCGGTACCGTTGTCGCTTCTCAAGACCTTTACAGTTTTTTCAAATTGTGTTTTTATGAGATTAAAAAGACTTTCTATATTTGAAGAAACCTCATCTTTATTTTTGAACAGGTATACCCAGACAGATATTGTGTAGTCATCCACAACAGAGAGAAAGAATCGATAACCTTCCCGACTAGGGACCCGATATGGACCCCACACATCTAAATGAAGAATGTCACCTGTATTCTTTGATTTATGGTCACTTAAGGGAAACGACTCTCTGTGTTGTTTGGCTTTATGGAAAACGCCACACGGAACAAGTTCAATTTTAGGTTTCAAAGTTAGATCAGATTTAAGATCAAACAAAACTTTATCTGATGGGTGACCTAAATGAGAGTGCCACACCTTAGCAAATTTAGAAGAATCACCACACATATACAATCCATCAACTTGATTACCAATCACCATAACTGTAGAGAATATGTATAGAGGTTGAAGCAACCAAAGTCTTTCTGCATGCATGCTGCACAAGTACTGAAGAAGAATGCTTCGGAAGTTTCACACATGCAACATAAATATTCTAAGTGTGAAATCTTCCGAAGCCAAGACCAATATCTTCCGAAGCCAAAGATGAAGTCTTCCGAAGCTTCAAAGACAAAGTCTTCTGAAGCTCCACACTTAAAGATATATTTCTTCCGAAGACTTTTAGTAACATGCTTTATCTTATGTACTTTTCCATAAAGCTGGACCCCTTTCCGCTACAACTCTGTTAAGTCACCAACTTACATGAGTTAGTGAAAAGGTCCATGCTTTTGGTAACTGTACATTGAGGTCTTGAGTATGTAACTTTCTACTTTATGTACTTTATCCTTTTTGTAATAGATAAGGATGTGAGCTATGGCATATCATAGTCACTAATCAAAAGGCAATCTGCCTTTTGACTCTACAATTGATTTTGTTTTGTGTCTAGTCATTTGTATCCAGCTGGCTTTCATAGTATGGCCGGCTGTAGGATGTAGTATAAGTATCTCATGTTCTTGTAACTTTCCTTTATGCTTTGTAACACTTGTAATAGAACAATAAGAAGCAATATACTGCAATCTTGAAAACCATCTCCCTATGTATCTTGCTCTTGTGTTCTGTCTCTTAATTACTTATGTTCTTAGTGTCTTTACTTGTGGTTAATCCAGTTCACTGTTTGATAAAGTTTATTTGATCTCCTCTTTATGTTGTTGTGTTGTAAGTGACACCCTTCAACGGTCCTGCATTTGGTATAAGAGCTTTCCAGGCTCTTGATATAAGATCTCACCATCTTAAGATCCCTCACATACACAAATACTCAAGTTTTCAAATGGCAGCCATTTCCAAGACTGATATGGAAACTGGAACCATGAACAAGTCCTCACTGATCACTCTTGATGACTTTGATACCTGGTGCCTGAGAATGGAAGGTTTCATCAGGTCTCTGGACTTAAGAATGTTGGAGTCTGTTGAGAATGGACCTTACATACCTAGCACCCCCTCTGCTACTGGTGCTGGTATGATCCCCAAGGCTATGTTAAACTACTCTGATGAAGACAGAAAGAGAGTAGAGATTGATAGAAAAGCCATGATAGCCCTTTAGACTGCTCTTCCAAACTCTGTATACAGAGGTTTCAAGAAATGCAAAACAGCTAAACAGCTATGGAATGCATTGAAACTGATGTATGAGGGTTCCTCTAAAGCCAAGGAGAACAAGAAGGATCTCCTGAAGCAGTAGTTTGAAAACTTCACCTTCAAAACAGGTGAAACCATGACTTAGCAATACTTCAGGTATGTTGTGATTATGGATACCCTTATGGATGGAGGAGTCCCTCTTGAGAACAGGGACATTGTAAGAAAGTTCATGTCCTCACTTCCTAGGCAGTGGACACACTATTGTATAGTGATCAAGAGGACTGAAAAATCTCAAAACTCTCACTCTGACAAGTTATATGGGATTCTCAGTGGCTACCAGATGGAGATGAACATGCAAGGTTCATCTGGCAACTCTAACAATCAAATGGGTTCAGCCCTGCATGTGGTTGAAAGGGATAGTTTAGAACCCCAACATCATCTCATATGCTACCCTGACAACTCACCTAAGGGTCCTTTCATCACCTTCCTAGAGTCACCAAGGGAGAACTACACTCAAGGAAGCCCATTCCAAGAGACAAGCTCTTCTCAAACCTTTGTGTCTTCTGATGAAAGTTGTGGCTGCTTTCTATTCACCCTTGAAGACCTGGACTGCATCCATCCAGATGATCTGGAGTACATGAAGATAGTCCAGCAGATGGCTCTTCTCACTCATAGATCCAAGAAGTTATACAAGAGGACAGGAAGGAAGTTTCCAAGCAAGGCAACCAGTGGAAAGTTTGGCCTGGACAAAGGCAAAGTCAAGTGTTACAACTGTAACTTGATTGGCCACTTTGCCAGGAGTGTAAGGCACCTAGAACAATGGTGGCCAAACACAGTCTAGACCCAACTACACTGATAAAGCTTCCCAGAATGAGAAGCCAAAGCAGCAAGCTGTTGTTACTGTTGAAGAAGGAGGCTTTGACTGGAGCTTTCAAGTGAAAGATGCCTCTCCAAACCAAGCACTGATGGCAGATCATGATGAAGCCAAGGTATTGGAACATCTCTGTACCCCTGAATGCATTGCTAAAGTAAATAGATACATGTCCTATAACTTGGAGATGAGATCTGATCTTGAGTCCTTAAACATTTTAAAAGTTGATTCTAGAAAGTCTGAAAATGATTATAAAATGAAGATAGAGGACTTAGCAAAAACTATTTCAGTTCTAAAACATGAGCATACAGATTTTAGGACTCAAATCAAGGATCTCATAACCAAGCTAACTGAGTGCCAGGCTGAGCTTGTGATCAGCAAAGCTAGGGCAGACAAGTGTGTTCTTAAAGAAGAGACCTTCAAGAACATGATATCCTCATCCCTGCACAACAAGGTGTGCTATCAAAACAAGTAGGGACTAGGATCAAATGAGATAGCTCCTCCACACACAATCTTATTTGTAAGATCACCTAGGTGTGGAACTTGTGAAGATGAGCTTCCTCTTATAGATCCTTTGAGTGAAGAGGATGGAGAAGTGATAGTGAAGAATTCCTCTGAGAAGAGTGAAGAGGAAGATTTTAAGAAGGGCCAATATCCTTCTGAGGAGAAGAAGAAGACTGTGATGACCAAGTCAATAAGGAAGAACTTGATCAGGAAGAGCAAACGGAAAGCAAGGAAGGCTTAAGAGATCAAGGCTATTTTTGGCTCCAAGCAGAAACACGTGTTTATCTCTACAGGGTTTGAAGTAGTAAAGACTGAAGACATCAACCTAAATTCTTCTGCTAAGAGTTCTGGTTCTTGTTTAAATCATCTCAGTACCAAGAAGAAGACGGATCTGTTGTGTATCACTGCTACACAACCTGGACCATATAACTCCAAGAACAATCATAAGCCCAAAAGGACTGTCTCAGCATCTGCAAAGATGAGTGTGGAGAAGGGATGTGACCAAAGTCAGTCTTATTCCCAACAGAAGGCTCTTGGGAAGAAGAAAATGGAGTGTGTTATGTGTGAGAGTACTATTCATCTTGCTAAGGATTGTCCATACAATCCTAAGGGTACTCTTCACATGATCAACCAAGGGCTTCCAAGAGTTCCAAGAAGATTCAAGCTTCTGAAGGAAAATCTGTTTCCTTCGGAAGCTCCAAATCTAAGAAGAAGGCAAGTGGAAAATTGCCTTCGGAATAAAAGTTGGTTTCAAAAGAAAGGAATACTTCCGAAACACTAAAGTCTACTATAGTGTCTGCATAATCTTCCGAAGGCTCAGTCATCAAAACTTCCGAAGTATCAAAAACTTCCGAAGTGTTGAAGGTCAAGTCCAAGACTCCAAAGGTGGTGTGGAAGCTAAGAAAGACCAAGTGTCTAAAAATTCTCCATCAACAATAGCTCAAGATCCTCCTAGCACAACCATAGGATCCATTACTGTTGCATTACCTTCTGTTTCAATTTATGAGCCCAAGATAAGTAAGGCTTGGGTTTCCAAATGTAACTAATCATTTTTTTGTGCAGGGATAGCTCAAGACAAACAAAAATGTCTGGATCATTGACAGTGGTTATTCCAAGCACATGACAGGAATAGGTTACTACTCCAGAACTTTGAAAGGATTGATGGAGGGCCAGTTACTTTTGGAGGAGATGAAGGTGGTTACATTTCTGAAAGGGTCAAGTTCACAAATGGTAAGCTTAGCATTGAAAAGGTAAACTTTGTCAAGGAGCTTGGGTACAATCTTCTGAGTGTATATGATCAGAGTCATAACATGCTCTTTACTGAGCATGAGTGTATTGTTCTCAAGCCTGGGATGGTCATTCCTCATGAGCATATTCTGCTTAGAGCCCCCAGAAAGGAAACATGTACAAGATGGATTTGAAAGAAACATCTCCCTCTAGAGAAGTTTCATGCTTTCTGTCTAAAGCAAATAGTGATGAGTCTTTCCTATGGCATAAAAGAATGTACCATGTAAACTTTAAAAACATGAATAAACTGATTAAGAATGATTTGGTAACTGGAATGCCAAAGAAAGAGTTTACAAGTGATGATCATTGTGTTGCATGCTTGAAAGGGAAGCAACATAAGGTATCTCACAAGCCTAAGGAAAGGAAATCCATCACTACACCCGTACACTTGTTACATATGGATCTCTTTGGCCCCACCAGTGTAACGAGTCTAGGAAGGACCTCTTACTGTTTAGTGATCACAGATGACTTTACAAGATTCACTTGGGTCTTCTTCCTTAGAACTAAAGATGAGACTCCTGAGATTCTGAAGAGTTTCATCTTAAAGATTGAGAATCAATCTAATCACAAGGTCAAAATCATAAGATGTGATCAGGGAACTGAATTCAAGAACCAAATCCTTGATGCATTTTGTGATGAAAAAGGTATTACAAGACAATACAGTGCTCCCAGGACTCCTAAGTAGAATGGTGTTGTTGAGAGGAGAAACAGGACACTGATTGAAGCTGCAAGAACCATGTTATCTAACTCTAAGCTGCCCATTACCTTCTGGGCAGAGACAGTCAACACTACCTGCTATGTGGAGAATAGAGTTTTAGTAGTTAAGACTCATGGCAAGACTCCTTATGAACTTTGGCACCAGAAGAAACCTTTCATTGGTTTTCTCAGGTCATTTGGTTGTCCTTGCACCATCTTGAATACCAAGGATCAAATTGTCAAATTTGCTGAGAAATCCGATGATGGACACTTCATTGGATACTCTTCCCAAGCTAAGGCTTACAGAGTATACAATCTCAAAACTAGAATTATTAAAGAGTCAGCCAATGTGACTTTCAATGAACACACACCTTGTGTGGCTAGTTCTGGTCCTGATTGGTTGTTTGATCTTGATTTAGTTACCAACTATTTTAACAAATCTTGTGAGACTATTTCAGGATCTACAAAAAATTTAAATACAGGTGATCTTGATCCAAGACATGAGCTGAGAAGGCCTTCAAGTAACACATCTTCAGCTCTAGTTGGAACTACTTCTGCAAATGAGGTTTCTATCAGCACTACAATGACAAATTCAGCAGATACATCTGGGATGCCTTCAAATTCCAGCTCGGAGGCTCCACAACTAGATAAAGATGCTTCAATTGTAGAAGACAATGATGGTAGTGGTGACAGTGATCAAGACTTTCTTGATGTTGATAACCACTCCATAGATGACAACATCAATGATGTCACACACTCCTTGGATCAAGTCTCTTTTGATAAGTGTGCTGATGTGGTGGGTGAAACATCTATGCCAGATCTAAATTTCTCTAATTTAGATCTTTCTCAGCAACTTGCTGTGATCCCTCAGCTAAGGATCCACAAGTCCCACCCCACCACAAACATCATCGGAGATGTTGTCATAGGGGTAAGAACAAGAGAACAAACCCATGAAGCAAATTTTTGTCTTCACTCTTGTTTCTTATCCCAGATAGAGCCAAAGAAAGTTGATGAGGCTCTAAAGGATGGAAGTTAGGTTGAAGCTATGCAATAGGAGCTGCTTCAATTCAAAAGGCAGAAAGTTTGGAACCTTTGTCCTCTTCCACATAGGAAGATAACCATTAGAACCAAATGGGTGTTTAGGAACAAGAAGGATGATATAGGCATTATCATCAAGAACAAAGCTAGACTAGTTGTCAACAGTACACACAAGAAGAAGGATTGACTACACTGATGTCTTTGCTCCTGTAGCAAGACTGAAAGCTTTTAGGATATTCTTGGCATTTGCTGCATCCAAGAACTTCAAGGTCTTTCAACTTGATGTGAAGTGTGCTTTTCTTTATGGAGTGATTGATGAAGAGGTTTATTTCAAACAACCACCTAGTTTTGTGGATCCTGATCATCCTGATTATGTCTGCAAGCTTGACAAAGCTCTTTATGAGCTGCATCAGGCACCCAGGAAGTGGTATGAGACACTATCTGAGTATCTTTACAAACATGGATATAAGAGAGGTACTATAGATGGAACTCTCTTCATCAAAGGACAGGGAAACGACATATTGCTAGTTCAAGTATATGTGGATGACATCATCTTTGGTTCAACTAATCCAAAGCTCTGTAAAGACTTTGAGAAGCTGATGAAGGACATATTTGAAATGAGTGCCATAGGGAAACTCAATATTTTTCTGGGAATTCAAGTGAAGCAAGTTGAAGATGGCATCTTCATCAGTCAGTCAAAGTATGTTTAGGACATACTCAAGAGGTTCAACATCACTGATTGTAAGATTGCTAAGACACCTATAGCAAGAAACCACTCCCTTGGACTTGATTTTGAGGGGGAGTGTGTAGATGAACACCTTTACAGGGCTATGATTGGGTCTCTTATGTATCTTACAGCTAACAGGCCTAATATTATGTTTGCTACATGTATTTGTGCAAGATATCAAGCCAACTCTAAGATGTCTCACCTCATCACTGTTAAGAGGATTCTAAGATACCTCAAAGGTTCTTCAACACTTGGTTTTTGGTATCCTAAAAATCCTGACTTCAATTTGTATGCATATACAGATAGTGATTATGGTGGTTGAAACATGACTGCAAAGTCTACATTTGGAGGTTGTCAGTTTCTTGGTGGAAGGGTGGTCTCATGGCAATGCAAGAAACAATCCTATGTCTCTGCATCAAGTGTTGAAGCTGAATACACTACTGCTGCAAGCTGCTGTGCTCAAGTGCTTTGGATTCAGAATCAGATACTGGACTATGGATTAAACTTCAAGGAGACTCCCATTCACATAGACAACAATAGTGCTATCTCAATCACAAAGAATCCCGTGCAGCACTCAAAGACCAAACACATCAATATCAGGTATCATTTAATAAGAGATAATTATAAAAAAGGATTAATTAAACTAGTCAAAGTTTACACAGATGAACAATATGCTGATCTGTTTACAAAGGCTTTTAATGAACAAAGATTTAAATATCTAATATCAACTATTGGGATGATTAACTTTGAGTAGCTTTTTCTTAAAACTAATTCTTAATATTTCTTAAAATATGTGTGTCCTAAGTTGTCTAGTTTATCACTTTCATAAGCTCTTGTTTTCTTTGGATGAAAATCTTTTTGAATACTTTCCTTAGATTTTTGAAAATTTTTTGATCTTCGGAAGATATGTTTTTATCTTCGGAAGAAAATCATGCCTTCAAAACAAATAACTGTCTAAGAAATTTTACCTTTGGAAGAGATTTCTAAAATATCTTCTGAAGCTTAAAAGCTTGTCTCAGACACTTATTTGTTTTCAAGGACCGTTTTCTTTTTAAGCAAAATTAACTCTCGGAAGCTTTGTCCTTCTATTACCAAAGCTTTCAAGTCTTACCTTCTCTTTCGAAGCAAAATTTTCAAAACTCTCAAGAAATTCTTCTGAAGTCATTTTAGCTTCGGAGCTTTTTCATTAAAAACTTCCGAAGAAAATTTACCTTTGGAAGATTTTTGTTTTCCAAGAAAACTAATTTTTGAGAAAAAGTAAACTACTTTTTCAGAGGTGGGACTGACATCCGGATTTCAAAATTTATATTCTTTCATTAAACTTTATCTGAAATCCTTTTCACATATAACCCAGCGGTTTCCCCCTCATTATATCATCTGCTTCTTCCTCCAAACCTAAAACCCCAAATTTCTCTTTGAAATTTCTATCTTCTTTCTTTCTTCATCCTTAAGCTACCTCACAATGGCCAACCATGTTCACAAAAATGACCCGAACTTTACCATGCAGCTACACAAGCAACACAACCAGGTTGCTCTGTTAAACTCTCAGAAAGATCCTGATTTCTTAGAGGTTTGTCGATTCTTAGCTTTATCCAACTATTTCACCTCCCTAAACATTGATCCTTCACTCTATGAGGATCAGCTGCTTGATTTCTGGAAGACCTGCCAAGAGGTCATTATGGACGGGGAGAAGGCACTGTCTGCCATAGTGCAGGGGAGAACAGTCTTCATCACTCCGGCCATTATCAACATGCATCTTCAGCTGGATGATGAAGAAGGTGAGGTGTTCTTCCCAAAAGAAGTTGTCAATCATTCTTTTGAGTAGATGGGGTATGAGGGAGATTACACTGTCAAGACCTTCAGGAAAGGGAAGGTCTCATCCCAGTGGAGATTCTTGCTCCATGTGGTTATCCACAACTTATCAAACAAGCATGGTGGATGGGACCGGATTCTTGAGGATCTCTCCTTCATTATCCATGGAATGATTCAGGGGGTCAAGTTCAGGTATTGTCAATTTTTTTATAATTTACTTACAAACTTGGACTCCTTAGAATATTACAAGTTCTCTAGATATGTCCAGTACATTCTTAACTGTGAAATGGGCTCACAGTTAAAAGGACCATGTAACATTCTTAAACTGGGACAGATGAAGCCTGACATCTTTAAAATACTAAGAAAGCCCACTGTTGGCTTCTCTGGGGTAATAATAGCCCTAGTCCAAAAAATGTTAGAGCTCATTGCTCAAGGTGACAACCTAACAGCACTAGCTAGTGTTAAACCCACACCTTCTACTTCCCAACCACCTAAACATCCACAAATCACCCTCACCTACCAAAGAAAATCCAAATGAACCCCTGCTCAGACTATTCAGTCTGTGGAGGCCCCCATACACTCACCAATATAAGAGGAAGTGGACACTAGAGCTCCCATTTCTCCTAAGGAGCAGACCACTCCTATCTCTTCAAGGATCAGTGTTGAGGTTCCTCATGCTCAACCTGATGAGCTCATTAGCCACCTCTTCCAAACTGCCTTAAGCCATCACTTTGAGTCTCAACACTCAGGTGATCAACCTTCAGGGGACAGTTACCATCCCCAACCTTTACATCTCAATCAACCTATCCCCAACCTTGACTTCTATACTAATGAAGATTTAGGCTTCAGTGAGTACCATGATTCTTTTTTCTTTTCCCCTACTTAAAGAGAGATGAATGCTCCTGAGTCTCCTACTTCTAGCCCACATCAGTCACCTACAACTGAGGTGGACACTTCTGAACATGTTTAGGATGTTCATATGGAAGAGGCTCTCACTTTAGAAAGTGATTAGATCATTAAGACCTCAACCATGGCAACTCAGCCCACTGACATCTCAACTGAGATTGTCAGTGAGCAGAGGAAATCCAGCATCCAAGAACCTAAAGCTGGTGGTGAGACTGAGGACTTTGGTCCAATCATCTCATCCCCCAATGACTCTTCTGATGAAGATGAGGGGAACCTAAGACTAAAGGTGCAACAACTGTCTACAACATGCACCTATTTAGTCTCCAAGGTTAGTCACCTTGAATCTTAAGTGACTACCTTGCAGAACAGGGTCAATGATCAGCAACTTGAGATTTCATATCTTAAGGAACAACTAGCTAGGAGACCTTTAAGAGGAGCTCAACCAGGAACACAAGAACCTGTGGAAGTGGTTGACCTAACTCCTAGCTCACTTATGCAAGTAGGTGATGCTACCAAAAAAGGGGAGAAAGTCATCACTGGCACAGAACCTGGGAGTTCCTCAGGGAGTATGGACATTGAGGACTCACCATCCTCATTTGCAATTGTGCCTACTCAACAACTTCCTCAATTTCATATTGACAAGGACTCAATAGACTCCTTATATAGAGTCTGTTTGAGGAAGGGATACCAAGGGCCATGTAATATCCACCATCTTCCAATCACATCATTGGGTGGAGGTATGACAGTAACAGGAGAGCCCTAATCATCATGAAGGTTCAAGGGCAGTGAGAGATCTTCAATTTTCAGACCCTGAACTACTATGATAGTCTGGATTTAGTCAACATGCCACTTGTCAATCCAAGCCAATCAAGACTAGCTGACAAGTTGGCTCAAAGAATCCAAGATCGGATCACTGCAGAGTTCAGCCTTAGAAGAAGACTGTGGGAATTAGGCAATGTCATCAGTCAACTGGATGTTGAGGTAGACCCTAAGATTAGCTTCATAGGGGAAACCTTGACTGAAGGCCCAGTGACAAAACCTGAGAGCCCAGTCTTATCACCAACAACTGTTGCTGAGATCAATACCCTTTTTGAGATACCTGCTAGTGAAGGTGATTTTCAACCTCTCTCAGGATATAGATTAAAAGCTACATCAAGCAATGAAGGCCAAAGCTCTCTCCACCCTGAGTCACAAAGGTCTATGAGTGATAAAAGGAAAAGAAAGATGACATCTAAGGAGATTGAGGAGGAGAAGAGAGAGAGGAAAAGGAAGCTGAGGGGAGAAAGTTCATCTTCTAGGTCTGCAAGACTCATGGAGACTGCAATCAGGGCTGCCCCCAAACCAAATACCCAGAATGATGAGTTAAGGGCAGTCAGGATAAACTATTTGCAGACAAGAAACTATGACATAGACAATGTCATCTCTCTCCCTTTGGAGGAGTTAAATGAACTGGTTGACCTGGAAAGGTCAAGGGAGAAGAAGGAGGCAAAAGATGTAGAGCTTCTAGTACAAATCAAAGAAGATAGAAGAAAGAAAAGATTGTACAAGCATGTGCCTACCCTCTCCCCAGTTCAAGAAAGTCCTGCACAAGAGGATGTGGTTCAACAAGAACCTTAGGTAGATAAAGAAGAAGATAGGATCAAAATGATCAACTACCTGAGTGCCACAAGCCTCTATCAGGTAGAAGCACTTCTTCTCTTATCCTATGACTACATTGAGTTTAAGTATCTTAAACAACTTGAACTTGAGATAGTTAAGGAAAGAAAGACAACCTAAAGAAAGCTAAGGGAAGAAGCTGCTAAGTCAAGAGCCATCATTCACAAAAGCATGAAGAAATCTACTGACAGGCAGAGGACGCTGAGCTTCTTGAAGTTGTATGGATTCTCCGGAAGGAGACTTGGCCCCATGTCTCTATCCACTATGGATGAGCATATCAAGGTGATCAAGCAGAAGATCAAGAGTGGAGAACTGGTTGACTTACATTCCCCTCCAAGTCAAGCCCCAGCTGAAGTGGAGGTTAAGGTTGAACAACCAGAGACATCACAACCTAGATCTCCTGCTAAATCTCAGCAAGCTTCATCTTCTGATCCACAGCAGGGTCAGACTCACTCTCAATCTGAACCTGTGAGAGTAGAAGATCCAACTGAGAAAGACAATGAAGATCAATCTGGTACTGCAGGCCAGTCTTCTCAGTTTAAAGTTGTAAAGAGAAAGAAAAGGATGGCTTCTAAACCAAAGCCAAAGAAGATGAGTCAGAACATTCTGAGGATGTGCAGCTAGAGGATGCTCCATCATCTCCCATTCTAATATCTCCTCTAGCATCAGAAAGACCCATCCTGTCCTGGACATACACTACAAATCTAGAAGGGTGGCATGTCAACAGAGATCATGGCATTGAGAATGTCTACACTTGGCAAGTCATGTTTCAGTTGCCTCTGCATGATCTCTTTGACATGAGAAGATACTTTGATAGTCTGAAGGATCCTGATCATCTTATGAAGAAAGGGCTGGTTATCATCCTGATGAGGACTGTTGATATCTGAAGTCTTCAAGAGTTTTGATAGCATCAACCTAGGGGGAGTTTGTAGAGAATATATATAGAGACTGAAGCAACCAAAGTCTTCCTACATGCATGCTGCACAAGTACTAAAGAAGAATGCTTTGAAAGTTTCACACATGCAACAGAAATATTCTAAGTGTAAAATCTTCTGAAGCCAAGACCAATATCTTCTAAAGCCAAAGATAAAGTCTTCCGAAGCTTCAAAGACAAAGTCTTCCAAAGCTCCACACTTGAAGACAGATTTCTTCCAAAGACTTTTAGTAACATGTTTATTTGATGTACTTTTCCATAAAGTTGGATCCCTTTCCGCTGCAACTCTGTAAAGTCACCAACTTACATGAGTTTGTGAAAAGGTCCATACTTTTGGTAACTATACATTGAGGTCTTGAGTCTATAACTTTCTACTTCATGTACTTTATCCTTTTTGTAATACATAAGGATACGAGCTATGGCATGTCATAATCACTAGTCAAAAGGCAATATGCCTTTTGACTCTACAATTGATTTTGTTTTGTGTTTAGTCAATTGTATCCAACTGGCTTTCATATTATGGCCGGCTGTAGGATGTAGTATAAGTATCTCATGTTCTTGTAACTTTCCTTTATGCTTTGTAACACTTGTAATAGAACATTAAGAAAGCAATATACTGCAATCTTGAAAACCATCTCCTTGTGTATCTTGCTCTTATGTTCTGTCTCTTAATTACTTGTGTTCTTAGTGTCTTTACTTGTGGTTAATCCAGTTCACTGTTTGATAAAGTTTAGTTGATCTCCTCTTTGTGTTGTTGTGTTATAAGTGACCCCCTTCAACGGTCCTACAATAACTTTCTTTGTGAGAGAATCCTGAATAATACATTTATGTTCATTAAAAACAACTTCTAGTCTATTTTCTCTAGTGAGTTTGTGCACAGACATTAAACTCACATAGTAATTAGGGACAACAAGCACATCAGATAAAATAACCCCTTCACTTAGTTTAAGATAACCATATTTTGTTACTAAAGCATTAGTTCCTGTAGATACATGTGTATCTAGTTTAGGAGCTCAAATGTAAAATGTCTTTCATGTCTTACATATATGTAACAAAATGGGTATGAATGAAATGTAATGTGTTTGTGATGCTTATAATGTTTAATATTTCATTGATTATTGTGTGTTAACACATATTGAACCAACTATATAGGTTTGTGGTTGTTTACATAGTTCTTAGTCAATAATGGTTGAGAAACATGTTTAAACTTAATCATGTGAAGTTCTTATGTGAATGGACCATGCTAATGGACCATACACATGAATACTTCATGCTAATGAACCAGTCGCACGACTGAACCAGGAGACTGGATCAGTCGCACGATTGTAACATGAGATTGACTCAGTCGCACAACTGAATCTTCAGTCGTGCGAATGGATCAACCGCATGCTTCAATCGCACAACTAAACCTTGCAAATGGTTCAGTCGCATGAATAGAAAACCCTAACCTATAAATACCACTTAATTCATGGAAAAATGTAACAATTCGAATCCCTACGCACTAAATCGTGCCCTAGCTGTCCAGAGACCTAAGATAACCTATTCCAAGTTCATAGATCGCAGTTAATCATTCTACCATCGTTCTTAATGTTTAGATTCATTATTTGATTGATTATACTTGTGTTCTCACTGATTGGATCGCCAATTAAATAGGATTCCGCACTATTTGGTTTGGTATACACGTAAATCAGTTAGTATTCCGTACCGAACGGTCCTAATAAGTGGTATCAGAGCTTTGGCTCTTGATTTGCGTGTGATTCAATAGATTTTGATATAAAAATCGTGTTTATCACTAAAAAATATAATCTTTTTGTGTCAAACAGTTTTTTCGACGTCTCCAGGTAAAAAAGTTAACGTTTTTCCGGCATACGGCAATTAGGGTTAGTGAGAAATTCGTATTTTTGCGTCAAAGTATTCAAAACCTTTGTTTTTGCAAAAATAGCAGCATCTAGTCGCACGATTGACTCAATCGCACGACTGAACCCATTCGCACCACTCATACGCATGATCGGCTCAGTCGTCCATCCATTCGTACGACTGAAGATCTTTGTTCGTATTGTTCATCCGCACCTGTCCAGTCGCACGATTGAACCATCCGCTTTGTTCAATCGTACGTAAGAGCTCAATCGCATGACTAAATCTCAGTCGTACAGTTCATTCGCACAAAAGAACATAAAACTTCAAGTTCAAATGAATCAAATTGTTACTCATTGACATACACTAACGTTTATTTGCATTGTGTAACAGATGGCTAGTCGTTGGACTATGAGCACGAAGCACAACATCTATGCTCATCTGGATCTGACATCCAGGAACGCAGCAGACTTCTCGGGAATTATTACATTTCTACGGAGATTGAGGATCTTTCGTGCCATATCGACTCCTTGCACACCATACCGCTCAGTTCAGCAGGCCTTCTGGAAGGTGCGATTGTGGACAGGACCTTAGAACCCTACCGTATCAGAAGCTCAATCTTTGGTCAGGCCATTGAGATCACTGAGGACGATCTCATGACTGTATTAGAGCTTGGGGACGATGCTGACTGCCCGACCCGATTACACCCACTGACAGTATGGGGCTGCTTTCTACGGGCCAAGTACTCTGGGGATATCACCGCAGGGGTGATCAACAAGAGCAACTTGTGCCCCCAATTCAAGTACTTGGCCCACGTGCTGCTCAAGTGCATTGCCTCCAGGAAGGGAGGCTTCGATGAGCTTTTAGATAAGATTCAGAACGCCTACGTGGTGTTGGTGTTGAACCATCCGTTAAGCTTCTCTAGGATGATCTTCACCTACTTGATGGAGAACATCGAGGCGAAGGGCAAGGAGGGATTTTGCATGTATCCTCGCTTCACGTAGATGATTATAGACCAAAAGCTCCCTTCACTGCCAAAGGAGAAGGAGGACGCCGTGGTGCGCGAGGTGATGGACAATACCACCTTGGGCAGGATGAAGTGTACAGGGGGAAGCAGGTGAAACCCCCTGTCAGGCGGCTGTTCGGGCATCTGGCCCGTGAGGACTATGTGGCGCCGTCACGAAGGAAGTGGCGCCATGATAACAGCGACTCAGATACTGAGCAGATTGTGCTCTCCACTAATGAGTCAGATGATGATGACAGTGGTGATGGTGGATACTCTAGCCCCGTTTCATCTAGGGCCACCACTACAGATGTTACACCTCCACCACCCACTCATGGAGATGCTACCACAGTTGGTTTCCATCAGGATTTTTGTCCTCCTGAGGAGGAGGAGGATGAGGAGCCACTGACTCGGACGGTGGGCAGCATGGTTGTTGCCACTGAAAGAGGGATTCAAGCGCTTGGTGAACGCCCGGGCGAGTCTGGGGAGACTATGACTGATCCTACCTACACCCCAGCTCGATCCAGCATCCCAGGGGTAGCATCCTCCTCGAGGGGTTCGAGGAAAAAGAGGATGGCTCAGCCCCACGGGATGAAGCCCAAGAGATGGAGGTACACGATGATCATAGCCTCTTCCCCCACTGTCACCACAGCTACCACCACCACCACTACCTCACCCACCACCACTACTACTACACCACCCATCTTTACTACCACACCTCCACCTACCACTACCTCACCCACCACCATTACTACCACTCCACCCACTCACATACCACCACCTATATTCACCACATCCACAACTACCACCACTAGCCACCAAGCAGGACAATCATTTAACCCATCATTCCCCTCAGGATCATCTCTACCTCCTAGTGGGGTAGAGGAACAGTTGTCAGCACTGAATCGTATGGTGCTAAAGTTGTTGGCTGCTGATGACGAGAAGACTGCTCAGCTATGACAGCTAGTGGAGCTAACTGCTGCCCAATCACAGCAGATCTCTCAGCAGGCTCAGGAAATTGCCCAACTCAAGGAGCATAAAGCCCAATCAGCAAAGAAGATTGAGGAGTTGGAGACATCTAACAGGTCTATCATGCTCAAGATTAAGGGATCAAAAGAAGAGCCTTTGAAGATCAGAGAAGATGATGATGATGATGATGATGGTGATGATGATGGTGAGGATGAGGATGAGGAGGATGATGATGAGGATGAGACAGACGAAGGAGATGATGAAGGAAGGGATGAGGATGATAAGGATGAGGATGATAAGGATGATGATGAGGAGGAGGCAATACGGGTGCTTCAAAGGCCACACATGCTAGAGAGAGGTGCACCAAGAAGACTCAGGACCAGGGTGCCTCGACCTGAGCCCCGTCAGAAGCAGAGCACATGATTCAAGATAAAAGTAATATTTAGACGTTTATGTAAATTAAATCTTGTGTAATTAAATCATGTATTAAACTTATGTACTTAATGTTTATATATATATTTTCTATTTAACTGTCTTGATTATTGACAAATGATTGATGTGTTAAATGTTTAAATCAAGCAGATCAACCATCTCAGCAAGACCAGTACGATGTTGCTCCCTTACAGCAAATCAAGTCTCAATTCACTATGATACTTGATTTGCAAGGGATTGTCAAGAGGTCTGTGAGTTACACTCCTGAAGAAGGAGAAATAATTCACGATCTTACCGATGAGCAATTGGCGGAGATGTTCCGGCTGAATCCGGATGAACTAGTCAAAGATGCTCCAACTGTTGAAGTTACAAGTGGCGACGAGCTGAATGACATAGACGACATCGAGATCGAGGACGTCATGGCGGAGCATTATCCTGAGTATACTGATAGAGAGAGAAATGTGGTCCCTAATCTGGGAGATACTCTAGTCAGTGATACTTTTGATAAACTGGATCAGATGGAAAGTGAATCTGAGAAGAATAAGGATCAAGCCCAAGCCTCAGACGCTGATGTTGACATCAAAAAGGCTGAATGGGCGGCATGTTTTGCGGAGATCCGATCCCAACGCACTGCTCCAAAGCCGAGTGCCTACACCACACTCTACAAAGTGAAGAAGCATCACAAGGTGTCAGGCAAGATTATCGCGTGGGCCTATTTTGAAGATCTAAATGTATATGTTGTCAAGAGGAAGAAGGGAATCGAGTACTTTAGATTCCCACATGATCTGAAAACTCTCCCTGGTTTTGAGCTCAACCAGCTGGCCAAACTGAAGCTGTTATATGCCGACCCAAGAAAGATGTCAGGCTGGTTTGAGGATGCATTACAGAAAGAGTACCACACCAGGTGGGTCAACTTCAAACCTCAACAACCGACGAGGTATATCAGACGGTCTGAAGTTGATGCCATTACTGGAAAGCCAAAAATAGTGCTGAAGTGGAGTCCTCCGTGCACGATGTCAAGAATCCCTCTAAGGGAAATGCCATATAACTTCACTCCACACTTCAAGTGGTGGTACTATGACTGGAGAATAGGTG
This sequence comes from Flaveria trinervia, assembly GCA_025506515.1. Lineage (NCBI taxonomy): Eukaryota > Viridiplantae > Streptophyta > Magnoliopsida > Asterales > Asteraceae > Flaveria > Flaveria trinervia. The sequence goes on from JACCIX010000301.1 coordinate 94,266, forward strand.
AGGCGGTCATAGTTCTGAACATAGTTGGAAATATGGAAACTATCAGGGTATTTGACCCAATGTGGCTAACTAACTTGTCTTCTGACAATGTCTACACTTTATACAAGTGGCCATTGTTCTATGACGCGCAAGACATTGTACAAGCCCTCTAGTTCCAAAACATGATAAGACTCTGCTTTGCATTTGAATACATGCAGGAGTTACAAGGGAGGAGAAGTACAAGAAGTTTGAAGAGCTGATGAAGAATGTTAAACAATAGAGTAAACTAGGTCCAAGGGGGAGTTTGTAGATACATGTGTACCTAGTTTAAGAGCTCAAATGTAAAATGTCTTTCATGTCTTACATATATGTAACAGAATGGGTATGAATGAAATGTAATGTGTTTTTGATGCTTATAATGAATAATATTTCATTGATTATTGTGTGTTAACGCATATTGAACTAACTACATAGGTTTGTGGTTGTTTACATAGTTCTTAGTCAATAATGGTTGAGAAATGTAGAAGTTCTCATGAGAATGGACCATGCTAATAGACCATACGCATGAATACTTCATGCTAATGAACCAGTTGCATGACTGAACTAGGAGACTGGATCAGTCGCATGATTGTAACATGAGATTGACTCAGTCGCACAACTGAATCTTCAGTCGTGCGGATGGATCAACTGCATGCTTCAATCACACAACTGAACCATGCAAATGGTTTAGTCGCACAAATGTAAAACCTTATCCTATAAATACCACTTAATTTGTGAAAAAACATAACTATTCGAATCCCTACGCAGTAAATCGTACCCTAGCCGTCCAGAGACCTATGATAACTTGTTCCAAGTTCATAGATCGCAGTTAATCATTCTACCATCATTCTTAACATTTAGATTCATTCTTTGATTGATTATACTTGCGTTCTCACTGATTGGATCGCCAATCAAATAGGATTTCGCACTATTTGGTTTAGTATACATGTAAATCAGTTAGTATTCCGTACCGAAACGGTCCTAACAATTCCATTTGGATGTTTAACTTTGAAATCATATTCTGACACATCAATTTTATCTTGTAAACATGAATCATCCATAACCATGTGTTGTTAACCTTAGAGTCAACAATCCATCCTGTTGTTGAGGATGAGGACTAACAAACAAAATTGAACACATGAGCATCAAGAAAGTTTGAACAAACACCACTAGAGAAAGTACCTCCAAAATTGGAGTTTTGTGAAATATCATCATTTTTCTCATTTAAAAGTCCAAGTAACTTGGAAATCTGTTCAGCAGACAAGGAAGGGGAACTAGACGAAGAAACATTATTAGATACAACAGGTTTTTTTGGTTGATTTTGAGGCTGACTAGTTCGAGGTTTGTATCCTTGAGGATACCCAATAACCTCGAAACACCTGTTAATAGTGTGGCCCAGTTTGTTACAATGAGTGTATTTAAGATTTGGGTTAAGTCCACGTGAAAACTTCTTTTTATTTTCAAAAGACTGATTGTTTTTGAGACGAAGCTCACATTTTGATTATTTGTAGAAGAACTTGAACCTCTATGAGATTCTTCTCGTGATATTACTAAAAAAGCAGTTTTTATTGTGGGAAGGGGATCTCGAGTTAAAAGGTTGGTTCTTACAGGTTGATATACATCATCCAGACCCATTAAAAATTGCATTAATTTGATTAAATGATTAAAGTCGTTAAATTCTTCTGACGCTTGACAAGTACAGGCAGGAAGTTGCACTATTGCATCAAACTGTTTCCACATAGAAGTAAGTTTATTGTAATACTCGAAAATAGATGAGCCATTTTGTTTAACAAAATTCATTTTTTGATAAAGCCCAAACACCACCGACCCATCTACTTATCATAAGTTTCTTTTAAATCTTTCCAAACCTCAGAAGCTAACTTTGAATATAATTGACCAACATATAACTCTTCACAAACAGAATTTAACAACCAAGTAAGCACACAAGAGTTACATCTTTCTCATTGCGTGAAAAGAACAGAATTATTAGTAGGTTTTTTTCCAGAATATCAATCCAAACAGTAACCACCCAATCTTGCAGAAATAGCTCCAAAAGTCTAACACAAACACAATCAGAAACAACTAGTAACAACAAACTATAAGAAAAATCTGAAAACAAGAAATCAGAAGGCATGTGTAAGTTATGTACAGTTACATTAATAATCTACTTGGAATAAATTTTAGAAATTTAATGTTTGAATATATTTATTTAATTATAAGACTTTTTAATAATACAAAAGAAACGGATATATTACAAAAATGATATGACAATGTGAAAATAAAAGGACTCGTTGGTATATTCGTAGGTCAGATTTTTCAAAGGATTTATATGATGGTGTAATATGAATGGGAGGTGTAGTGTGAAAAGCTCAATTTATATTAGTCAAACTGACATATGCAATTTAATAAATTTTGGGTCTTCAGACTATTAAGAGCCGAGTCAACGAAACCTATGGATGAAGTAGTTAACTTAGATACTTGGAAGATTATTGATTGATGGTTTATATGCTTACTTTCAACTCAGCTGTATATGATAATATCATGGATATGCTCATCAAGCAACTACACACACTGACACACTCTCCTTTGATCAATCCAACAACCTTTTCTAACTTCAAGGTAACAATCTCTTCTCATCATTGTATTTTCTCTTTGAATAAATGTCATTGCTTATCCTAATTTCCATTAGAATACCATAGATCTGCATATGAGGCTTATGTTCTCCTCATAATCATATATAATTCCTGTTTTGCTTGATCCTCATTACTTGTACTGGTGACTGTTAATTTTCATTTTGACTCCTTGTGCTTGAACTAGTCCACTAAAGCTAAGATCCACTCTTGCATCAGAACATCAGATTCTTTCTGAATTCAGAATTCATCTTGTTCTGAATATAACTGACTTATTTTGGTAGCTGTTTAATATTACGTAACTTTCTAGAAATATGATTTGTTACCAGTCAAACTGTCAAAGTTGTGGTCAGAAGTCTATTGATATTGACACTCCAAGTGTGTAGATATGAGTGACATAGATAGTTTTTTTAATAAGCACGATGATTGTGATTTGAAGTGTAGCATAGCATGGATACTCTTTTGATCACGTAAGATGATTTTGTATTCCATTGTAGCATTCCAGCTAGGCAAATAGTCTACATGACATCCACATCAACAAAATATCGTACATATATATAGCCTTCAGATATATTATAATCAGCAAAAATAAAGTGCATCATATTTGAGGGTCTCTGTATCTTTCATTTCAGTGCCTACAAATTTGCAGTGACTTGTATTTTACTGATATACTTCTGTTTTGTACACAGCTTAATTAGGGATTTAAAAGAGGAAATTCTTCTTTCGTTTATTCTCGATTAAATAAAATGAAATAAACTCTAAACCATAGAGAAAGTGTTCCCGTCCCTTATCTTCCTTTATGAAAGAACATGTATTTATGTAACTAGAATTTGTGCAATAAACATTGAATTATAACCCTAAACCTTAAAACTAGATTCATACTGTCTTGTTACTTTAGTAGTCGTTTACAGTCTTAGTTTCCCTTTTTTTCCAGGGAGTATGGACATTGTTTCGAGTAGCCTAACGGCTATTTCCTTGTTATGGACACCTCTCGAGACATGCTGCTTTTATTAAAGAAAAGTGAAAGCGCGAGCAAGGACACTGCGTTATGAACTGGATGGACTAACTAGTAAAGCAAATGATATAAAAGCAGAAATAAGTGCTGGCATGGTGAACCAAAGAAAGAAACTAAGAAGTGAGATAGAGTTGTGGATTAAAAACGTTGAGAAGCTTGTAGCTGAAGTTAAGCATATCGAGACGGAAACTGAGAAATGTATGAAAGGATGTTGGCCTAATTATATTACCGTTACAGATTAGGTAAAATGATGGTGAAGAGAATTAATGATATGAGTGAGCTTCATGCTAAAGCAGTATTTCCAAATGGGCTATTTATTGATTCTTTTCAAGATTCAGGGAGAATCCTACCAACATCTGGATTAGTGGGTGATAAAACTGTTAACAGAGTTTCGAAGGCAATCTGGAAACTATTGACTGATACGGATACATGTATGATTGGTGTTCATGGAATGGGGGGTGTTGGAAAGACCTCTATTATGATGCATATTTATAACCAGCTAATCGAATGCAAGATTTTTGATCAGGTCATTTGGGTGAATGTTTCTAAAACTTATAATGTGGAGAAATTGCAGCTAGATATTGCAAATGCAACAAATTTGGAGCTCTCAAAAGATGAAAATGTGATATGGAGATCAACGCGGCTGCTTGAGCATTTGCAAGGAAAAAAGTTTGTTCTCATCTTAGATGACATGTGGCAGAAGTTCTCCTTAGAAGAGGTAGGTATCCCACAGCCAAGCATAGATAATGGTTGCAAGCTTGTATTTGTAACTCGCCTTATGGAAGTTGTCGTGGAATGGAAACTCAAAGGGAAATCAAAGTTGACCTGTTGACCAAGAATGAAGCATGGGATTTATTCACAACCAAATCAGGTTCAATTCAGAGTGATGAAATAGAACCCATTGCAAAGGCAGTGTGTGAAAACTGTGGTGGATTACCACTTGCGATTATCACAGTAGGACGGGCCATGAGAAAAATTAAGGTTCAAAGATTATGGAAGAATGCGTTGGAAGAGTTACGAACATCAAGGGCGGACATTGTTGGTATGGAAGAAGATGTGTTTACGCGTCTCAAATTTAGCTATCTTCACTTAAAAGATGACCATATCAAAGCTTGTTTTCTGTATTGCGCTTTGTACCCCGAGGACCACAAAATTGAAGCTGCAGAGCTTATAGAGTACTGGATGGCAGAAGAGTTGATAACTGAAGTGTGGGATCGAGAAAAAGAAATCAACAAAGGATACAAAGTGATTGAAATGCTTAAAGATGCTTGCTTGCTGGAAGGCATCGGGTCAGATCATGTCAAGATGCATGATTTGGTCAGGGATATGGCTATCAGGATTGCTAAGGAGGGCCCGAGGTTGATAAATAAATCTTCAATGAAATTAAATCGATTGGCAAGGGAATGGATTGAAAATGTTGAGTGGGTTTCTGTTATGGATAACAGTATTAGTCATGTACCTGATTATCCGAACTGCCAAAAACTATCTACATTGCTTCTTCAGGGAAACCCTCTTTCTGAAAATATCCCTGATTCATTCTTTATGCAGATGCAGCGTCTTAAAGTACTTGACCTCTCTAAAACTGGCATCCAGACATTACCTGAGTCTGTCTCAGCTTATGCAGCCTACGTGCACTCCTTTTAAGCTTTAGTAACCTGGAGGAGATTCCTTCATTAACCATGTTAAAAGATCTGAGAGTGTTGGACTTGTCACATAGTCTTTTAAAGAAGCTACCAAACGATATAGACAAGTTGAAAAATCTAAGGCGTTTGGATTTATCATACACTGAAGAACTGAAGACATTTCCAAATGGTGTTGTCCAAAATCTTTCTTGTCTAGAGAACTTTTCAATGTTTAGAAGCAAATGGAGATGGTCATCAACTAAAGGAGTTGGATTTGATGAAATTCCAAGTTTAACCAGTCTTGGCCTTTCTTTTAAGGACCGAAGCAGCTTCATAGAGTATGTAAGATCTAATCATTGGCAAGATTTGCAAAGTTACCATCTTGGTATAGGTCAGCTATCTATTTTTCTACCCATTTCGAAGGGAACACGTAGTATTGAAATTCAAGGTTATGACCTTATTTGGCAAGACACGGTAATTGAGCTTCCAAACAACATCCAGCAGTTGGCCCTGCACAGTTGCCATGATATTACATTTTTATCAAAACTATCTGACACAACCAACTTGGAATATCTGAGACAGTGTTACCTCTCGAACTGCAATGGCATGGAATTCATAACAGCTTCTGGTAACCGTTTTCCAAGTCTAGAGTTGCTTGTCCTACGAAAACTGCCAAAGTTGAAGGCTATATCTAATGGTATTGCAGCAAGTCAGATTTTCACACAACTCAAGAGTCTTAAAGTCCATAGCTGCAACAGCATGAAATATCTGTTTTCATCTTGTATGTTGCAAGATTTCCAAAACCTTGAGGAGATTGAAATCTGGAACTCAAGTTTGATCCAAGAGATGGTAGAAGACAATACTGGAGGCAGTATTTCTCTCTTTTCAACCGTTTCACTTCCAAATCTCCGTCGTTTGTCATTGTCTACATTACCAGAATTGACTTACATAACAAAAGGGGTTCTGATTTGTGATTCCCTGAAACAGCTGAGATATGGGATTGTGACAAATTGAGGGCACTCCCATTCTCCATTAGCAACTTGCCATCAAGTCTTAAGCACATTAAGGGAAACAGAAATTGGTGGGATAGGTTGGAGTGGGATGAAACTAACTGCAAGAATCTTCTCCAACCATTTTTTGACCATGGTACATAAACCCTATGCATCATTAGAATTTGTGATGCTCTCGGGTTTCCTTTGCATCACTTAGGATCTTGCACTGGACTTATGCAAGTCAACTTCCTGATATTATTGAACCTTGTTGGGTTAGATCACTTTATAACTAATAATATAAAACTGGGTGTAAATGCAACTACTCTACAATTACATCTGATCCCACTGATGAAGGCTGCTGATGTAATGTCAAGACTATTCGAGTTGCAAATCAAACGGTGGACATCATTAGAGTAGGAGATGGTTGTAACAAAAGCTTCACACGTGACGGGTTAATACTAATGATGCTGATTTAGAAAGTTTCAACTAATCATATGATTCCACTGAAGAATGGATTGCACTGCTGTTGTATGAATGTAAGGAGTTTCACTGCTATGTTACAACCAATGCGACTTGCGACCAATGTGAGTAACAATTTTAAGCTAGATTCATTAGAGATAAAATAAATCTAGCATTGTACTTAAATTAAGCCGACGTATGATTATAAATTAAAGTTAGAAAACCCTTGTGTTCATAGTTGTGTGCTTATTGATTGTTTATTATTTACTGTTTTCTTCTTCCACTGCCACATCACTTTGATGTTTTTTAGCCAAGTAGTATCATAGCAGGTTTCGGAATTTTTTTTATCTTATGTACAATTCAGATCTGAGCCTTTATTCTTGTTTTTCTTGTCTTTGAAGTTCAGTCAGATTCCACATAGTGCGTTTTAAGCTAAGAGATTTTAGTTTTCAAAAGGGGTTATGTAACAAAATTTGTTATGGATAAAGAATTCTTCTTTCACTGATTACGGAATTTTGTAATAATAAACAAAGAGATATTGCCTTCTTTATATACAATAATCTCTAAGAGATATAAAAGGCAATAAAAGAAAACGTGTGCATGGATTACGGATCAATCAAAGAAAAAAACAAACAAACTAAATAATCTCCAAAATAATCTCCTCTTCATTACTCCCCCTCAAGTTGGAGCGTGAAGATCTCGAACACCCAATTTGTCTAGTCATGAATGAAACGAGTGGGTTCCCAGCGGTTTTGTGAGAATGTCAGCAATCTGAACGCGTGAGGTAATGGGCATAGGACCTATCTCCATGGATTCAACGCGTTCACGAACAAAATAACAGTCCATTTCGACATGCTTAGTACGTTTATGGAAAACTGGGTTGTTAGCTATGTGTCGGGCAGCTTGATTGTCACAAAATAAGTGAATTGGGCCATCGGTAGGCACATCAAGCTCATTCAGAAGCCACCGCATCCATATAATCTCACTAACTGCATGAGCCATCGCTCGGTATTCGGCTTCAGCCGAGGATTTGGAGACAACGGATTGCTTTTTTGTGTGCCATGATATGGGAGCACCCCAAGGAGCAACAAGTATCCAGTCTTTGACCGTCTGGTCATCGAACATCCTAGCCAGTCAGAGTCACAGTAGGCTGTGAGGATGGTGCCTCCTTCTTAGGAATAAGAATTCCTTGCCCAGGAGTGGCCTTAAGGTATCTCAAGACTCGGTTTGCAGCTTCCATATATGGCTTGAACTCGGATCGTTGACGAATTGGCTGAGAACATTCACGACATAGGCTATGTCGGGTCTCGTAGATTGCAAATAAAGCAACCGCCCAACCAATCTACGGTACTGACTCACATCAGCACGAGGTTGTCCTCTCTCGTGTCAAGCTTCAAGTTTTGTTCCATGGGAAAGGGGCTAGGACGACAGCCCGTCATTCCGGCATCCTCAAGGATGTCCAATGTATATTTGTGTTGGCTTAGGACCATTCCTTCCTTTGTTCTAGCAACTTCGATACCAAGAAAGTATTTTAGAAATCCAAGATCTTTAATACTGAACCTTTTGCCTAGGAAAGCTTTAGTTTCTTGTATTTTGTTTGAATCATTCCCAACAAGAATAACGTTATCAACATAGATCAAAGCAGCAACAAAGACTTGATCCCTTTTAAAAATAAAAAGAGAGTGATCAGCTCACCTTTGTTTAAAACCAATCTCCAACAAAGAATTGCTTGAGGCTTGTTTAAGCCCATACAAGGACTTTTAGAGTTTACAAACCCGATTTTCACTTGGTTTACCAAAACCTTATGGAATCTTCATGTAGACATCTTCATGTAAATCCCCATGTAGGAAGGCATTATTCATGTCGAGTTGGTGAATATGCCAACCATGTTTTACCGCTACGGTTAGAAGGGTGCGAACGGTCACCAACTTAGCAACCGGAGCAAAAGTCTCATGAAAATCAACTCCTTCTATTTGTGTGAAACCTTTTGCCACAAGACGAGCCTTGTATCTTTCGACATCTCCATTAGGCTTATACTTTATCTTGTAAACCCATTTTGAGTCGACGACTCGCTTTCCTTCCGGTAGTTCTTCCAAAGACCAAGTGTCATTTTCTTCAAGAGCTTGAATTTCTTGCTTCATGGCTTCTATCCATTTTGCATCTTTTACGGGCTCCTTGAAATGTTTTGGCTCACTTTTGTGGTAATGGCCGTCAAGAACGCTTTATGCACGTTAGTAAAACTATCATAGGAAATAAAATGTGCTAAAGGATGTACAGTAGAGGACTCGTGATTGGACGGTGATTGCATGTGTTCAATGGACGAGGGAAGTTGAACTTCATAGCCATCAAGTTTCGCCGGTCGAGATCGGTCTCTTTGTGGTCGGGAGGTGTTCTCATTGTTGTGGGCCCATTTTCTTGTTCATTTTCTTGTTGTATAATACCTCGTACGGAGTCTTGTTCTCAAGGACGTTGGATGGCAAACGATTTATCACATATGCTGCCGTGGTAATACATTCTCCCCAAAATTTTGTGGGAAGGCCAGCCTCAAACTTCAAAGCCCGTGCCGTCTCCAACAAGTGCCGATGTTTTCGTTCCACAACACCATTTTGTTGGGGCGTGTGTGGGCAAGATGTTTCAAGCATAATCCCTTCCTTCTTATAAAAATCAATCATTTTATTTGAAACAAACTCCCCCGTTGTCACATCTATTCTTTTGATATGCTTTTCAAATTTTGTATCATTTTGTGAAAATCAACAATTGCTTCATTTTTATGCTTGAGAAGAAATACCCACACGGCTCGACTAAAATCATCAACTATACCTGCCATATTAGCAACAGATGCCTTTTCTTCCTTGCTTCCAAATAGCTTAATGAATTGTTGATATTGGACGTCGCTTAGCCCCGGAACGTGACTCTTTTCTCCTTCCACGCAATCTGCTGTTGTGGTTTTCTGTTTTCCTTTACCTGGCCACCATTTGGGGTAGCCTATTCGCTTGAAACATCCTTCCTTCTTGTGCCCATCTCTCCCGCAGAAGGTGCAATGCTCCGCCTGATCGTTGGCACCTCGTTTCCCGTCTTTCTGTTTGGAATGACTTTGAAACGAATTTTCTCGCATTTAGGAGCGTATGCCTGGAAAGCAACCGATTCTGAAGTTGTTACTTGTTACCTGCGACGTTTCTCTGCTGCTCATCATCAGCCACAAGATGATAAGCATTGGAGAGCGATGGGATCGTAGTCATGGCAAGGATCTGGGTCCTTATGGTCCCGAACTCCGCATCAAGACCGAGCAAGTATTTCTGATATTAGAAAAGTATTTTATGTGATTTTCTGACTAAAATAGATGTATAGATTGATTCATTCTTCAACTTTCAAAATGAAAATTGTGAACAAAGGGAATGAATATAACCCACTGAAATCCGAAACAGCAGAAAAATTTACATGGAAATGAACTACTAGCATGATTGAAGTTGAAACAACCACAACCTTACTACGACTTTGAGCGACTGAAAATGCCAGACCCATTTGGTACAAACTAGTCTCCGTGATTGATCACTGTTCGTTGTATTCTGTCAATCTGTTGGTTGGGGGCGACAGTGGTGTGAGAAGCGTTCAAGTCAAATTACAGGTTGTTTCAGATACAAAGAGAATTACACAACGAACTTATTACAACAAATACAAGTGACTAACTGGGACACAAAGTGGAACACACAAGCTGTAGGGATTAACTTATATATCGTGGACTTGGCTAGAAAACACACACACAAACACACAATCAAAATACGCTATATTTTCAGGCTTAATGAACAGTGTGTGCACTATCAAAATTCCAGCCATGAAGCGAAACTCGTGGTGTGACACCTTTTGGTACTTCAAATGAAATTGTGACTGCCATCTCCTCACCGGGAACCAATGAAAAATAATTATCTGAATAATGAACCGGAAGAATTCGAGTGTCTTCACCCTTTTTATGATCCTGATTAGTAGAATGAACCGAGAAATTAAGAAAAAAAGCAACCCCGACGTCAGTCCCATTTATTTCAGAAACTATGCTATTGTTTTCTACTCTTGAAAATCGGTTGTAGAACTTCTGCAGTAAACCAGTTTGAGGTTTTATGGACTCAGATGAACTCAAGTCAAAGTCAAAGTGAAAACCACCGTCATCATATTTTTCAATGAAGTTCTTGTAGAGTGAACTATTGTTGTCCGGTTTCTTTGATGTGTTCTTTACGTTGACACGAACTCTATAAGTTGACCCGCTTATGGAGATGTCAGAAGTCATCTTGAGGGGTACTTTCTTCTTTCTGTATGGTTCCAGTAGCTTATAATCACCATCAGGTAGATGCAGCCAGTAAAAATTCCTTGAGATTATATGGAATCTGACATTTTATAAAGTTTTAGAAGAAGAAAATAGACGGGTTTAGGATTTGACGACTTCGGGTATTTCATCTCAAACATTGATTCTGTTTTCTTCGGCAGCACAGAGAGATTTTCAGTAACTTATAGTAAGGACATGTTCCTTCAAGATCCCACACAGACACCTCAATTGCCACATCAGATAGTTGACTTGATGTGGTGTTAACCACCTGGATTTGATTGTGTTAATGAATAGTGAAATCATAACATGATTAGAAAATGACCGATTTACCTCTATGAAATAAGTTTCCAGGTTTAATTGGACGTGTATCGGTTCTGCAGCATGGCGACAGCCATAAAATCCAGCTGTTTGGTCATGAAGATGATCATAAAATTGGCCACGTAGACCAGTCCAAGGATTTTGCGTTTTCCAGATCAGCACACCTGTGTATTTAGTCCACATATGCGATGTCCATCCCTCTAATAACGCTCTATATTGAGTATAGTTCACTAATTGTGCCTGTCAACAAATTGAAGCAACACAAAATGTGAATCAAAGTGAACAATGAAAAGTAAAGGTAGCAATTTCAACATGCTAAATTATTAATGCTTCATTTTGGGTTCTCTTATCTCACATGGTCAAATATAAAATCTAGTTGAAAGGAAAACCGGTAAATTGGGTCAAATGGGCTGAAAGCTGCACACCCCCCCCCCCCTCTCTCTCTCCATCTCTCTCTCTCTCCAGCCCATCGTCTATTTTTATTGCACACAACCTACGATATCGTTTTTATTCACCGTATACGATTATATTGAAATATTATGTTTTTGTAACATTATTAACACATTGTTTGTAATGTTTGTCTAGACTGGACAATAATGTATTTGTCCGTCAACCAGACCTGGCCCGTTTTGACCCAAGCTAAAGGACAGCCCGTTTCAAACCGAACCTGTTAGATACCCCATCCATCTTGCCAGCTGTTTTAAAAAGCAAATGAACATGGTATACCTTGAGACAAAAATCATCAAGATCCTCTGGTTCACCATAGAGTAGTATCTGATCCTGAACCAAATCTGGTTTAGAGTAAGGAATGTATTTATGGTAAACCCATATAGGGTTTGGGACTTCCTCTACATATCCACTAGGTAACTTGTTAAATAAAGGAATCACCCATCCTTCTGGAGGCATTGTTGCTCTTATAGTTGCAGCAACTGGCATTCCCACATTACCGACTTCAGGATTAAACCCATTTTATAATAATCATCTTTGAAAAAGTCCTCAGGTTTCTGAATCTCATAAGGTCCATCAGTCCATCCACCCTGTGAATCTGCAAATCCTTCCCACAATGACCCTTTTATGTAAACTCGTGTTCCATCTAGATACTGACTGGGATCCATTATAGTCAGGGTCGTTTCTTCCTTTGACTTATCAATCTCGTTGACTTTTTGAAAGAACGGATGAAGTTTCAGATCATTTGTCAAAGCATCATTGATGTCTTTCGGTGGTATTTGTTCGTTTCCTCCAACCCATAGAGCAAGACTAGGATGATTTCTCAGAAGTTTGACGGTGTCCCGTGCACAATACAAGAAAAGTTCATGATCTAATGGGCCATTTGGGTTGGAGACTGGGTCACCTCTACCATCAACATCTCCAGTGATCCAAAATTCTTGCCAAACCTACAAAAAAATATAACATCACTGAGCATAGATATACTTGAGAATATCTTATTTAATGTGTTAGAGAAAAAAGAAAATATTATTCCCTATATATTAGATAGAACTTTTAAGCAAAACAGGTAGGGTGCCAAAATGGGAGGGTCAGGTGGGTTAACCCAAAACACTTTTTGTGTATTTTCTTTATTATTAGTGACTTAAATATGATTGCAACAACTAAATTGTTGTAGTTATCAATTCTTTGAATAAAATGATTTAGGATATTTTATTGCATTAAAGTTTCATTGTGGCAGACTTTTCATTGTTCGGACCACTTCAATTGTTTCCCTCTTAGCTAATTTTGTGTCTTCCCATTTGAAGCCTTAGAGATAATAACGTAAATGAATCGACTCCTCCATGAGTAAATATGTCATATTGGCATGGTCAAGAGGTTTGCATTTAAAAATTATAACTTCCCCTATGGATTTTTCCCCTGTCGTAAATAGCGGCATTAGCGACCGCTATAGCGCACTATGTAGCGTAGCGCCCCTCCTCGCTATTTGTAAATAATGATTGCATAGCGGAATTTTTTATTTTATTTATTTGTTATTTTTGGTAAATATGAGATTTAGATGATTAGAAATAGAGTGTTTTAGCTATTTTGGGGGGTGTTTGCTTAGATGTCCTACTACTTTATTGCTAAACATGCTTATTTATTGAATGTAAACCATTCTTACATAGTTACATATTATCCTACTTATCGCTAAACACGAAATAAAAGTCATTATTTACTGTTATTCGCTACATAGTATAGGTGGCTTGTTGTATTTACTACTATTTTCTATTGACAACTATGGATTTCTCTTTTTCAAGCAGTTTAAGATGAAAAGTTATTAAAGTTAGTCAGATGCACAAACAGTTTAGTTTAAACAACCCTTAGAATGATACTTACCAGTAAACCATAAATATCACAGTAATGATAAAAATCAGGTCTCTCGGCTATTCCACCACCCCAACAGCGCATCATATTAAAGTTCATATCTGCATGAAACTTAATGTCTGTTTGGTAACGCTTTTTAGAAAGCCGAAGCAAACCATCAGATAAAATCCAGTTTCCACCTCGAATAAATATAGGCTCTCCATTCACCTTAAACAGCCTACAAAAGAACCAATAGGAAGAGGTAAAGACGACAAAATGGGTTGGGTTGGGACTTGGGCGGTCAAGTACTGGGTCAAAAGGGTAATTGTTTCTGGTATGGGTTGACTTGGACCAAATTAGTTTGTCACAAAAAAAAGATAAACGATAAAAGAAAAAGATTCGGGGTGGCATGCCTGATTATAGAACTTATGTTATTTTGATAGTCATCTTTTCTAGTTTAACAAGTTGAATACGATTCATACCTTCCACCAGTAGCACTATCAATTTCACTGTGAATTTTACGGAACCCGAAATGATGGCCCCATGCATCAGATTCTCCATAGCCATCAACTTGAACAGTAATTTCAACATTGTAAAGAGATTGCTTGCCCATACCGTTTGGCCACCACAAATTTGGCTTGTAGAAAAAAAGCTGCAATCATAAATCATCAACAATTCAAACGAACATGAGTGTTGCCGTTAAAATAATAAAGTAATCACAAAGATTCTGACATTAAAAAAATCACCTTTGGAAATGTAAATTGAACATGTGATCTGGCAGGAACTGACAATTGTTTTGTCTGAAGATTTTCAACTAAAACGGTACTTCCTTCGAGTTCGGTTGACACTTGAATGCTTAAGGAACAATCAGCAGCCTTACCACTTCTATTTACTAATTCTGTGTAGCATGCAAATAAACCGTCTTGTAACCGTCAAAGAACGATGAAACCAAATGAGGATCTACAATCTTTACTGGCTGCAATGTTGTAATGAAAGCTCTAAGCAAGAATCAAATATTTAATGCAGCCATCACATGTAAGGTGAAAGCAATTGGGCATGGACTCACCCCAGCAACAGTGACAGAGATCTCATCCCAAATGCCAGTGTTCCTATCCCTGTTAAAAAGTTATACCATAAAGAGTGAGATTGATAAATAACTCCTTTAATATAAAATTCTAATTTGGGAAAGGAATCATAGAAGGTAGTATGTGGTCGTCCAAATATCAGGAAATAAAAGGAAAAACTCAAACTATAATAACAAAATAAATAAATGACAACTGAAATAACATGACCTTACAGTGAAATAAACAACTTCAAAAACTATTATTGCAGAAGCAAATTTCATTTTCTAGTTTTGATCACTCACAAAATTGATGTGTTTACCTGATGGGAGCCATCCAATCCCACCCCTGAACATATTGTGTGGCAACATCTTTCCCAATCTGGTATGACACATTAGGTTAGTAGCATGAGTTTAAAACAAGGGAAATAGTGAACATGCATATATGTATATGCTAAAGGTGGAAAACATGTGGGCTGATTTAGATTGCTAAACGAGTCAAATTGGGTTCGGGCCATTTTCTTACCTCATGATCACCGCCTTGGCCTCCCTGAGGAGGAATTGTACCAGGATGATCAGGTGGATGAACAAGAACTGCAAGCATATTATGACCATCAGGATTAAGGAAATCAGTCACATCAACTGAATGCCTACGAAACATCCCCTTTGGCAGCACGGTTTCGTGTCCATTCAAATATACTTCAGCAGAGTAATTGATTCCCCCAAAATTTAGATCAACATGCTGATCAGTTGACTGAAAAACATTCAACACAAGGAAAATAATTGCTTAGTTGGGATTAATCTCTGAAAAACATCCATTTGACTGATACTAAATTACTAATATTAATTAAAGTTCAATGATTAATTGAAAAACTAGTATATTTACTTGAATAGAATTAATTATTGTTCACAGAGAATAATAAATGGAAAGCATCACATTTGGCATTTCTTCGGCTTACATTTACCGGGAATTTATTTGCATTCAGAAAATGAATTAAAAATAACATTATGATGTGCCATGCCATCTACTAACAAAAAGAACAAGCTAAAAACACATGTAAAATACTTCTGAGTGAATGTGGGAAGTACCAGCTTACAGTCAAAAGTTGTGAAAAACCAGAAAGTGTAGTATTCTCGCCCTGAATCACCAATGTCCATAATTGCTTCATTATTCAACCCATAGAAAGGATCTGGAATGAGGTTGTTCTTTACAAGGGTCGCCAAAACACTGCCAATGCATGCAATACAATGATCAGATGCCATGTCTTATTAAGCACTTGCAGCATCTCAAATTTACCCATTTTAATTTATACCTATACACGTGCTACACTTTTAAACTTGATTACATTCATTTTGACTGATACTAAATGGTTGTGGACCTTTAAATTAACCAGCTTATCATAAAACATCTGCACATTGCATAAAGTGGTACATAATTGTGCCCCGCACATGGATCTTGCTTGAAGATAAAACACATACATCAAGGTGTCAAATAATCTTCAAATATTATTGGTCTGATTATCACAATTTAGTGAACAAACTTTCCTCCAGTTCTTATTCAAATTTACATATCATCATATCAACCATGTAATCAGCTAACAGTTCCAACATTGATTATGTACGGTTCCATGGTATATAACTACTCAAAATTAAGCATTATGTAAATTATGTCATCTTAATAGTTCATGTGTGAAATTGGTTCCACAAGGGGAAACACATGAATTTTAAGCCAAAAGACACCATATGAAGATTATAATCAGATCACGCATATCACACCTCCTTTAAAAAAACAATTATTAGTGTCCATATATTTCCTTAGAAAAAGTCATTCAAACTGCTTTTTGTTTAATTTCTCATTTCTATTCATCCTCTCATCATGAAAGATGAGGCTTATGAAATGAAAATGAGAGATGAAATGAACAGACCAAATAAATCGAACTTAAAATTTCCAACAACAATTTCTAAAATGCCACAATGAATACTAGCCATGTAGTAAAGTATCTTCCCAACAATCTTTTTATTGTCTCCGTGGAGTCTAGGAACAAAGTGTTAATCCCAATCACCAAAAGTTTAAGTTGCAACTCACCACACTAATTATTGCATTGATGCTCATTAAATGAAAATATGATTTCATTTCGAGGGTCATCATGCAACGGTCAAGATCATGTGACATTCTCCAGTTCTAGAAAATCTTCACATGATAGAAATGGCAATTAAAGGTGGCAAGTGGAAGATTAATATTCCCAGTGTAGGAGTCAAACAGGATTAAGACCTTTAAAATGAATTGGATTCTCTGAATCTAAATAAAGTATCTCAATATTCAAATCTAATGTTAGTAGATAATGTCTACCCAAATCTTCGATATATGCTCATCAAATCCATATTGCAATTCAGTTTAACTAATAAGCATCAGTTTCAACTTTGGCAGGTTATTTAAAACAACACCATGATGCCAATTTAATGTCTAGTTATTCAGTTCCTTCAGTTAATCTTTGCTTACATAAATAATTGCAAAGGCCACACTTTACTCATTGTTTAATACACTAAATAAACATTCTCTCAATCTAATAACCACAAATTTTGGAATCTTGTGAACCATTATCCACTTTCAAAATCATTAACAATCATTACCATAATATGATTTTGATTAAAACTTCACCAGAAAGAAACACCTTTGTTGCACAAATTGGCATCACAAATCAGAAGTTCTTTGCGACCCACAATCAAAAACATCACAACAAAACCTAAATTAACAAACTTTAAGCTTAACCTGCCCAAATTAGAAAGATAAAAGAGAAACAGAGTGGCTAAATTCCATACGTTCCAGGAACCACCGCAGGCACCCACGGAGCACCGTCGGAAGACGGAGGATGAGTGGTCGTCAGCTGAACTCCGGTGAGTTGAACGTCGGTGGATCTTGCAGCCACCCATCCATCCTCTAACACCTTCTTCACCATTTTTGAACTTCAATTGCAGCAGCTGCAGACTGTTATTGATGCATATATAAACCCTAATAGTACTTATTTACTGTAATTCACCTGCAGAATGAAATGCAGGTGTAAAAGTTCCATATTGGGGTTTTAAGCAAGTTTATCGTCGGTTGATTTTTTGTCTGTATTTGCTTTGCTGTCAAGGTTATCACTTGGACGAAGCATTTAAGGATTGTTGATGGTGGTTGTGAGGCTCAATCACAACATTTTTATTATTATTATTATTATTATATTATTATTATATTATTATTATTATTATTATATTATTATTATTATTATTATTATATTATTATTATTATATTATTATTATTATTATTATTACTATTATATTACTATTATTATTATTATTACTATTATTATTACTATTATTATTACTATTATTATTATACTATTATTATACTATTATTATACTATTATTATTACTATTATTACTATTATTATTACTATTATTATTACTATTATTTACTATTATTATTACTATTATCATTACTATCATCATGGTTATCATCATGGTTATCATCATGGTTATCATCATGGTTATCATCATGGTTCATCATGGTTATCATCATGGTTATCATCATGGTTATCATCATGGTTATCATCATGGTTATCATCATGGTTATCATCATGGTTATCATCATGGTTATCATCATGGTTATCATCATGGTTATCATCATGGTTATCATCATGGTTATCATCATGGTTATCATCATGTTATCATCATGGTTATCATCATGGTATCATCATGGTTATCATCATGGTATCATCATCGTTATCATCATCGTTATTATCATGGTTATCATCATCGTTATTATCATGGTTATCATCATCGTTATTATCATGGTTATCATCATCGTTATTATCATGGTTATCATCATCGTTATTATCATGGTTATCATCATCGTCATTATCATGGTTATCATCATAGTTATTATCATGGTTATCATCATCGTTATTATCATGGTTATCATCATCGTTATTATCATGGTTATCATCATCGTTATTATCATGGTTATCATCATCGTTATTATCATGGTTATCATAATCGTTATTATCATGGTTATCATAATCGTTATCATCATGGTTATCATCATCGTTGTCATCATCGTTGTCATCATCGTTGTCATCATCGTTGTCATCATTGTTGTCATCATCGTTGTCATCATCGTTGTCATCATCGTTGTCATCATCGTGTCATCATCGTTGTCATCATCGTTGTCATCATCGTTGTCATCATCGTTGTCATCATCGTTGTCATCATCGTTGTCATCATCGTTGTCATCATCGTTGTCATCATCGTTGTTATCATCGTTGTTATCATCGTTGTTCTCATCGTTGTTCTCATCGTTGTTCTCACCGTTGTTCTCATCGTTGTTCTCACCGTTGTTCTCATCGTTGTTCTCATCGTTGTTCTCATCGTTGTTCTCATCGTTGTTATCATCGTTGTTCTCATCGTTGTTATCATCGCTCTTATCATCGCTCTTATCATCGCTCTTATCATCGCTGTTATCATCGTTGTTATCATCGTTGTTATCATCGTTGTTATCATCGTTGTATCATCGTTGTTATCATCGTTGTTATCATCGTGTTATCATCGTGTTATCATCGTTGTTCTCACGTTGTTCTCATCGTTGTCTCATCGTTGTTCTCATCGTTGTTCTCATCGGTGTTCTCATCGTTGTTCTCATCGTTGTTCTCATCGTTGTTCTCATCGGTGTTATCATCGTGTTATCATCGGTATTATCATTACCATTATCATTACCATTATCTTTACGATTATCATTACCATTATCATTACCATTATCATTACCATTATCATTACCATTATCATTACCATTATCATTATTATTATCATTATTATTATTACTATTATTATACTATTATTATTACTATTATTATTACTAATATTTTTACTATTACTACTATTACTACTATTACTACTACTATTAGTATTATTATTAGTATATTATTAGTATTATTACTAGTATTATTATTGGTATTATTATTGGTATTATTATTAGTATTATTACTAGTATTATTATTGGTATTATTATTGTATTATTATTAGTATTATTATTAGTTTTATTAGTATTATTATTAGTATTATTATTTGTATTATCATTATCATTATCATTATCGTTATCATTATCGTTACCATATCGTTACCATTATCGTTACCATTATCGTTACCATTATCGTTACCATTATCGTTACCATTATCGTTACCATTATCGTTACCATTATCGTTACCATTATCGTTACCATTATCGTTACCATTATCGTTACCATTATCGTTACCATTATCGTTACCATTATCGTTACCATTATCGTTACCATTATCGTTACCATTATCGTTACCATTATCGTTACCATTATCGTTACCATTATCGTTACCATTATCGTTACCATTATCGTTACCATTATCGTTACCATTATCGTTACCATTATCGTTACCATTATCGTTACCATTATCGTTACCATTATCGTTACCATTATCGTTACCATTATCGTTACCATTATCGTTACCATTATCGTTACCATTATCGTTACCATTATCGGTACCTGCAAGATCGTTGAAGGGTGTGAGTTACAACACAACAACACAAAGAGGAGATTAACCAAACTTTAATCAAACAGTAAATTGGATTAACTAAGATAAGACACTAAAAACACAAGTAATGTAAGAGAGAACATAAAGAACATAAGTGTATGGTTTTCAAAAATGTAGTATATTGCTTTCTCTATGTTCTATTACAAGTGTTACAAAGCATATTCGAAAGATACAAGAAATGAGATACTTATACAACATCCTACAGCCGGCTATACTTTGAAAGCCAGCTGCATACAATTGACTACACACACACAAAATCAATTGTAGAGTCAAAAGGCAGATTGCCTTTTGACTAGTGACTATGACATGCCATAGCTCACATCCTTATCTATTACAAAAAGGATAAAGTACATAAAGTAGAAAGTTACAGACTCAAGACCTCAATGTACAGTTGCCAAAAGCATGGACCTTTTCACCAAACCATGTTAGTTGGTGACTTGCAGAGTTGCAGCGGAAAGGTGTCCAGCTTTATGGAACAGTACATCAGATAAAACATGTTACTAAAAGTCTTCGGAAGAAATCTGTCTTCATGAACTTGAAGCTTCGGAAGACTTTGTCTCTGAGGCTTCGGAAGACTTCATCTTTGGCTTCGGAAGATATTGGTCTTGGCTTCGGAAGATTTTACACTTAGAGTATTTCTGTTGCACATGTGAAACTTCCGAAGCATTCCACTTTAATACACTTGTGCAGCATGCAGGAAAGACTAAAGATGTTTAGGTTGCATCAGCCTCTTCATTAATCTCTACAAACTCCCCCTAAGCTGATGCTACCAAAACACTTAGAAAATTTCAGATATTAACAGTTCTCATTAGGATGATCACCATTCCTTTCTTCATAAGATGATCAGGATCCTTCAGGCTGTCAAAGTGTCTTCTCATGTCAAAGAGGTCATGCAGAGGCAACTGAAACATATCTAGCCATGTATAAATGTCTTCAATCCCTTGATCTCTAATAACATGCCACCTTTCTGGATTTGTGGTGTATGTCCAAGACAAGATGGGTCTTCCTGATGCGAGAGGAGCTACTAAAGTTGGAGTTGGTTGAGCATCCTCTGGCTGCATATCTTCATAGTCAGCCTGATGAGCTCATAAGCCCAACTGCCTTAAGCCATCACTCTGAGTCTCAACACTCAAGTGATCAACCTTTAGGGGACAGTTACCATCCCTAACCTATAGATCTCAACCAACCAATTCCCAACCTTGACTTTTATACTGATGAAGATCTAGGTTTCAGTGAGTATAATGAGTCTCTCTTCTTTACTCCTACTCAAAGAGAGATGAATGCTCTTGAATCTCCTATATCTATCCCATATCAGTCACCTACAACTGAGGTGGACACTTCTGAACCTGTTCAGGATGTCCATATGGAAGAGGCTCTCACTTCTGAAAGTGATTACATCATTAAGACCTCAACCATGGCAACTCAGCCCACTGACATCTCAACTAAGATTGCCAGTGAGCAGAGAAAAACCAGCAACCAAGAACCTGAAGCTGGTGGTGAGAAAGAGGACTTTGGTCCAATTATTTCATTCCCCAATGAGTCTTCTGATGAAGATGAGGGGAATCTGAGACTAAAGGTACACAAACTGACTAAAACATGCACCTATTTAGTCTTAAAGGTCAGTCACCTTGAATCTCAGGTGACTACCTTACACAACAGGATCAATGATCAACAACTTGAGATTTCATATCTTAAGGAAAAACTAGCTGGGAGACCCTTAAGAGGATCTCAACCAGGAACACAAGAACCCATGGATGTGATTGACCTATCTTCTAGCTCACTTATGCAAGTGGGTGATGCTACCAAAAGGGGGAGAAAGTTATTACAACCATAGAACCTGGGAGTTCTTTAGAGAGAATGGACATTGAGGACTCACCATCCTCACTTGCAATTGTGCATTCTCAGCAACCTCCTCAAGTTCACATTGATGTGGACTACACAGACTCCTTCATACAGAGTCTGTTTAAGGATGGGATACCAAGGGCTATGTCATCTTCACCATCTTCCAATCACATCATTGGGTGGAGGTATGACAACATCAGGAAAGCCCTAATCATCATAAGAGTTCAAGGACAACAAGAAGTCTTCAATTTTCAGACTTTGAACTACTATGAAGGTCTGGATTTAGTCAACATGCCACTTGTCAATCCAAGCAAATCAAGACAAGCTGACAGACTGGCTCGAAGAATCCAAGACAGGATCACTGCAAAGTTCAGCCTAAGAATGAGACTTAGGGAATCAGGCAATGTCATCGGTCAACTAGATGTTGAGGCAGACCCTAAGATTAGTTTCATAGGGGAAACCTTGACTGAAGGCCTAGTGGCAGAACCTGAGACCCCTATCTCATCATCATCAACTACTATAGAGATCCACACTCCTATTGAGACACCTGCTGGTGAAGATGCTTCTCAACCTCTCTCTGGCTAGAGCTTAGATGCTGCAACAAGCAATAAAGGCCAAAGCTCTCTCCACCCTGAGTCACAAAGGTCTGTGAGTGACAAAAGGAAAAGAAAAATGACATCTAAGGATATTGAGGAGGAGGAGAGAGAGAGAGGAAAAGGAGGCTAAGGGGAGAAAGTTCCTTTGCTGAGTCTTCAAGACTCATGGAGTCTACTATCAGGGCTGCTCCCAAACCAAATACCTAGAATGATGAGTTAAGGGCAGTCAGGATCAATTACCTACAGACAAGAAACTATGACATAGACAATGTCATTTCTCTCCCCTTAGAAGAGTTGAATGAACTGGTTGATCTGGAAAGGTCAAAGGAGAAGAAGGAGGCAGAAGATGCAGAGCTTCTAGTACAAGTCAAAGAAGAGAGAATAAGAAAAAGACTGTACAAGGATATGCCTACCCTCTCCCCAGTTCAGGAAAGTTCTGCACAAGAAGATATGGTTCAACAAGAACCTCAGGTAGACAAAGAAGAAGAGAGGATCAAGATGATCTACTACCTGAGTGCCACAGGCTTCTATCAGGCAGATGCACTCCTTCCTTGTCCTATGACTATGTTGAGTTTGAGTACTTAAAACAACTTAAACTTGAGATAATCAAGGATAGAAAGACAACTAAGAAGAAGCTAAGGGAAGAAGCTCCAAAATCAAGAGCTATCATCCAAAAGAGCATGAAGAAGTCTGCTGATAGGCAGAGGATGATGAGCTTCTTGAAGCTATATGGATTCTCCGAAAGGAGACTTGGCCCCATGTCTTTATCCACTATGGATGAGCATATTAGGGTGATCAAGCAGAAGATCAAAGTGGAGAGCTCATTGACTTACACTCCACTCCAAGTCAAGCCCCACCTGAAGTGGAGGTTAAGGTTGAACAACCAGAGACAACACAACCTGCACCTCCTGCTGAAACTCAGCAAGCTTCATCTTCTGCTCCATAGCAGGGTCAACCTCCCTCTCCTTCTGAGTCTGAGAGAGAGGAAATCCCAATTGAGAAAGACAGTGAAGATCAATCTGGTACTGCAGGCCAGTCTTCTTAGTTAAAACTTGTAAAAAGAAAGAAGAGGATGGCTTCTAAACCAAAGACAAAGAAGAAGAAGACTGCACCCTCTTCTAAACCCCAGGATGAGTCAGAACATCTTGAGGTTGTGCAGCCAGAGGATGCTACATCAACTCCAATTCAAACAGCTCCTCTAGCATCAGGAAGACCCATCTTGTCTTGGACATACACCACAAATCCAGAAAGATGGCATGTCATTAGAGATCATGGCACTAAAGACATTTACACATGGCAAGATATGTTTCAGTTGCCTCTACATGACCTCTTTGATATGAGAAGACACTTTGATAGTCTGAAGGATCCTGATTAACTTATGAAGAAAGCTCTTTGATATGAGAAGACACTTTGATAGTCTGAAGGATCCTGATTAACTTATAAAGAAAGGATTGGTGATCATCCTAATAAGGATTGTTGACATGTGAAGTCTACTAAGTGTTTTGGTAGCATCAGCCTAGGGGAGTTTGTAGAGATTAATGAAGAGGCTGATGCAACCTAAACATCCAATGTCTATCTTACATGCTGCACACGTGCAATGAAGAAGAATGCTTAGGAAGTTTTACACATGCAACAGAAAATACTCTAAGTGTGAAATCTTCCAAAGCCAAGACCAATATCTTCCGAAGCCAAATATGAAGTCTTCCGAAGCCTCAGAGACAAAGTCTTCCAAAGCTTCAACTCATGAAGAAAAATTTCTTCCGAATACTTTTAACACATGCTTTATCTGATGTACTCTTCCATAAAGCTAGACACATTTTTGCTGCACCTCTGTAAGGTCACCAACTTACATGAGTTGGTGAAAAGGTCCGTGCTTTTGGTAACTGTACATTGAGGTCTTGAGTCTGTAACTTTCTACTTCATGTACTTTATCCTTTTTGTAATAGATAAGGATGTGAGCTATGGCATGTCATAGTCACTAGTCAAAAGGCAATCTGCCTTTTGACTCTACAATTGATTTTGTTTTGTGTCTAGTCAATTGTATCCAGCTGGCTTTCAAAGTATAGCCGGCTGTAGGATGTAGTATAAGTATCTCATATTCTTTTATCTTTGAATCATGCTTTGTAACACTTGTAATAGAGCATAGAGAAAGCAATATACTGCATTCTTGAAAATCATATACTTGTGTTCTTTGTGTTCTATCTCTTACATTACTTGTGTTCTTAGTGTTTTACCTTGGTTAATCCAGTTTACTATTTGATTAAGATTAGTTAATCTCCTCTTTGCATTTGTGTTGTAACTGATCCCCCTTCAACGATCCTGTAGAAGTGGATGCCATCCAAAATAATCCAAGTAGCTGCCCCGTGCCATCCTCAACAACATTTACCTACCAACTGGAAACACAAAAATGTCAGGTTGCTGAGTGAGTTCTAGTTTTATAAAATAAAATACTTTTCTTTCATTTAAAACCATTCTTTATGTTCATACGCGACCATGCTCATATATACACATAGATAATATTATTATTATCTTTCATTATCATTCATTAACTTCATTCAATGTACGTTATCATTCCGTTCGTTAACTTTCGTACCGTACAATTCATTCATTAGCCAACTTTCTTTCATTCATTCATACTGGATCAATGCCATCAGCTATACCCTAAACGTATGCACAAAGAGGGTACTAGGCGGAAGTCTATAAATAGACCCCCGTTCATTATGCACAATGCCTGACACCAGCACCAGGGCAAACGACAAGGATCCATACATAAGTTTACCCCAAACGGAGGCCCAAAGTGGGTACTGCCCCGAAGTCTATAAATAGACTACCATTCATTGCGCCTAAAGCATGGCACTAGTACCGGGGCAAAACTTATCCATTCATTCATTCATTCATTAATGCATGCATTCTTTCACTCTTTATGTTCCTCTTTTCCTTATCTTTCCGCTTTTCATTACATACTACTTTACGTTTATTGATATTAATCATATCACGCAAAGCCATGGAAAATAAACATACATAATAAGGAACATACATAAACATAACCATACCATACATAGCATCAACCATCACATCACAAAAGACCTCATAAAGTCAACTTACATCACCCCCGAGAACCTCACAAGTCAAAGCCTAATACTTAACTTTTTCCTCAAATTCAGAAAAATATTCTAAGCCTTAGGTGCATGGCCTTCTAGGCACATGAGAACACTTAGGCACATGGAAGAGTTCTGGGAGTGTGGGCACTATTGGGGCGCATGACCCAACACTTAATGATTTCAAGCAAAATTCTAGGCGCATGGGCGCTATATATGTGCATGAGTGCCCAGGCGCATGGGCAATCTAGGCGCTTGGGGCACTTAGCTAAACATTCTAAGCATCAAAACATGAACATAACATAACTATAACATCATAAACACCCAAATCGTACCCCACTCACATTCACCATACGCATACATATGGGTACAAAACCCACTTAAACAAAAACATTCACACATGAATTTCCAACCCCAAAATCAGTTAAAACATGTAAAAAGGGGTTTCTAGAACTCACATTGACAACTTTTGGATGAACTTTTTCAAAACTAGAATTTAATTGAGTTCAAACACCTAAAACCCACCAAATTACACAATCCGAACACACATACAAACACATAAGCATACAACCGAGGCATAGGTCGGTCAAGAACAACTAAAAAATGACGAATTCTTACCTTAAAATTCTAATTTCTCTTTTTCTTTCTTCAAAAACTCAAGATCTATGCTTTTTCTCTCTCTAAAAATCCGGTTGCAAAAAGGTGATATGAAGACATTATGGGCGGCCATCACCTTTTGTACCAAACTATATAATATTTTGTACTTTTTACACTTTTAACTCTCAACTTGGGTTTTATTGCACTTCCTTCTTTTTGCACTTTTATTCTTTCTTTCTTTTTTAAAAATCTGGGTGTTACAAGTCCACCCCCTTATATAGCTACCGTCCCCAACATAACTCTATCCCCTACCTAGAACTCAATCAGTCTACGTCTCTTGTCCGCATACGACTTTTGCCTATCTTTGACTGATTTCATAAAGGCTTTGATCTTTTCTACCTTCTCAGTCATAGCATCAATCACTTCAATACTTCCCAACTCTTTCTGACCAATATCACCCCAACAAACAGGTGTTTTACATCTCCCATCATACAACATCTCATAAGGGACATACCAATGTTGGCATGACAACTATTGTTATATGAGAACTCAGCTAATGGTAAGTGGTCATCCCAACTTCTTTCAAAATCAATGACGCATGCCCGAAGCATATCTTCTAGCATCTGAATAGTCCTTTCTGACTGACCATCCGTAAGAGGATGATAAGCAGTGCTTATGTGCAACCTCGTCGCCATAGCATCATGAAATTTCTTTCAAAATTTGGATGTAAACCGGGTGTCACAATCATACACAATAGGCACCAGCACACCATGACGAGTCATAATATCTTTAATGAACAAATCCACCAATCTCTCGGATGAATATGTCTCGTGGATCGGTAGGAAGTGAGAATTTTTTGTCGAATGATCAACTATCGCCCATATAGCATCATACCCTCTCGCGGTACGCGCTAACTTCCACTCAGGTATATTAATGGTTGGATCTTCCTATACGGCTTCTGATGCTCGACCTTTACTTGCAAGAAAGTAAGACACTTAATCACATACTCCGCTATATCGAGCTTCATACCCGACGTCCAATAATGTTTCTTCATGTCTTGATACGACATCAGGATGAATGGAGTATCGAGTCTTATGAGCTTCATCCATGACCTCCCATGCAGATTTTTAGTGCAAAGACTACAACTGCTAGCTCCAAATCGTGAGTAGGATAATTAACCTCATGAACTTTCAACTGCTGAGATGCATAAGCTATAACCTTTCCTCGCTGGATCAACACACAACCCAACCTTGAATAAGAAGTATCTGAATAGACCGCTAAGTCTTCACTTCCTTCGGGCAATGACAAGATAGGAGCTTGAGCCAATCTTTCCTTTAATTCCTCAAAGGCCTTCTCTTGATCTTGACCCCGTACAAACTTCACATCCTTACAATTCAACTTCGTTAATGGGGAAGCTGTCTTAGAGAAGTCCTGAATGAATCCCCTATAATAGCCCGCCAACCCCAAGAAACTACGAATCTTGGATGGCGTCCATGGAGATTTCCATTGTATTACCGCCTCCATATTTGTCGGTCTACCATAATCCCCTCGGGATTCACCACATGACCCAAAAATTGAACCTCGCGCAACTAGAATGCACACTTGGAGAACTTGGCATACAACTTCTCCTTTCTCAACATCTCTAACACCTCTTGAATATGATCGGTATTCTCCACCTCGCTCTTCGAGTAAATCAAGATAATATCAATAAACACAATCACTGATTTATCCAACATCAACCTACACACTCGATTCATCAAGTTCATAAAAGCAGCTAGTGCGTTGCTCAAACCAAAGACATAACGAGAAATTCGTAATGTCCATAATGCATGCGAAAAGCCGTTTTAAGAAATATTGCTCCTTTACCTTCAACTGATGGTAACCAGATCAAAGGTCTATCCTTAAGAACAACTGGCACCTTGGAATTTATCAAATAAGTCATCAATCCTCGATAATGGATACCGATTCCTTACCGTCAACTTGTTCAAGTGTGGTAGTCAATACACATCCTCATACTACCGTCCTTCTTCTTCACGAATAAGACTGGAGCACCCCAAGGAGAGTTACTCGGTCTAATGAACCATTTATCAAGCAACTCTTCCAGTTGCTCCATCAATCCCTTCATCTTGGTTGGAGCCAGCCGATACGGAGCCTTAGTAACAGGTTAAGCACCTTGTATCAAGTCAATCTGGAACTCAATCTCACAGTCCGGTGGCACACCTGGTAGATCTTCAGGAAACACATCCGGGAACTCACACACAACCGATACATCTGACAATTATGGTGTTGGCTTATCCATATCCTTTAAGTAGGCCAAGTAGGCACTACATCCACGCCTCATGCACTTTCCCGCCACTGCCGTCGAAATCACCTTCGGAATCGTCATAACTCGATCGCCATGAATCGTCATTGAACTCCTGTCAGGCATTATCAGACTAATCGTCTTCTTGTGACACACAATGCTTGCCTCGTAGTCCGCCAACTAATCCATTCCTAGGACTACATCAAACCCGACTAAGGTCATCACAAACAGTCTAACAAGAAACTTATGACCTTCTAGTTCTATGTCACATCATTCTATCAGATCAACAATCCTGGTAGAGTTACCTATGGCAGTTTCTACATCAAAGGACTCATAAATACTTTTACTAGTAATAGGCAACTTATCACAGAAAGTAGCAGAATTAAAACTCTTACTAGCACCTAAATCAACTAACACAGACTTGAGAGTTTGGTTTACTAGAAACATACCTGACACAACATCCGGTCCGTCCTAGCTTCCTCCCTGGTCATCGTGAAAGCCCTAGCTCTAGCTTTCTGCCCTTCAGTCCCGGTTGTCTTCTTCACCTCGGAACTCTCAGCCCTCGTTTCTTGCATTCCCTGATCATGTGGCCCTCCTCGCCATACTTATAACACCTCCTTACCCTACAGTCTGCCACCTATCCTGTCCTTCCACACTAGAAACATACATTGGATCCCACCTACACTCTCCGGTGTGCTCTTTCCTATATTTGCCATACCTCTTCGACCTCGCACCGGGTGTGACCACACGTCGGTCATTCACCCTCACAAATTTGTTGTTTGGAGCGGCCCCGCCACGTCCAAACCTCTTCATACCCCAAACATTTCCTATCCTGACTACATCAGTATCTAAATCTACTAAAAACACAATAATCACATGACATGCGCACATAATATTGTTAACATTTAAAGAAAATACAAAATGCACGTAGCTACTCAGACTAGTATCCCTACCCTTTTTACCATTGTCAGTTTAGGTTTCTTTTGAAAATTTTAACCCGTTTCACTTAAACTTTGGCTCTGATACCAAGTTGTAAGGCCCCGTTCCTGGGACACTCACAGTCGGTCAATCATCGCACATAAAACATAAAAAAATATATTTAAAATTATAAAAACAACGCAACGGAATAATTCAAAACCATTTCATAATATAATTGTTTTTGCAAAATAATACATTGTAGTTAACTATTACATAATATCATAAATTGCATTACATCAAAAAAAACATTATCGTAATACGAAACTGATGCTATCCAAAATAATCCAAGTAGCTGCCCCGTGCCATCCTCAGCAATATTTATCTGCCAACTGGAAACATATATAGTTAGCGTTGGTAGTGAGTTCTAGTTTTATAAAATAAAATACTTTTCTTTCATTTAAAACCATTCTTTACGTTCATACGCGACCATGCATCGTAAGTAGAGATAGATAATATCATTATTATCTTCCATTATCATTCATTAACTTCATTCAATGTACGTTATCATTCCGTTTGTTAACTTTCGTACCGTACAATTCATTCATTAGCTAACTTTCTTTCATTCATTCATATTGGATCAATGCCATCGGCTATACCCCAAACGTAGGCACAAAGCGGGTACTGGGCCGAAGTCTATAAATAGACCCCCATTCATTATGCACAAAGCCTAACACCAGTAATAGGGCAAGCGACAAGGATCCATACATAAGTTTACCCCAAACGTAAGCACCAAGTGGGTACTGCCCGAAGTTTATAAATAGACTACCATTTATTGCGCATAAAGCCTGGCACAACTACCGGGGCAAAACTTAACCATTCATTAATGTATGCATTCTTTCACTCTTTATGTTCCTCTTTTCCTTATCTTTCCGCTTTTCATTACATACTACTTTACATTTATTTATATTAATCATACCCAGCAAAGCCACAGAAAATAAACATACATGATAAGGAACATACATAAACATAACCATACCATACATAGCATCAACCATCACATCACAAAAGACCTCATAAAGTCAACTTACATCACCCCTGAGAACCTCCCAAGTCAAAGCCTAATACTTAACTTTTTCCCAAAATTTAGAAAAATATTCTAAGTCTTAGGCGCATGGGCACTATGCAGGCGTATGGCCGTCTGGGCGCATGAGAACACTTAGGCGCATGGGAAGAGTTCTGGGTGCATGGGCACTATTGGGGCGCATGACCCTACACTTAGTCATTTCAGGCAAAATTCTAGGCGGATGGGCACTATGCTGGCGCATGAGTGCCCGAGCGCATGGGCAGTCTAGGCGCTTGGGGTACTTAGCCAAATTCAGTCTATTCTAGGCGCATGGATACTATTTGGGCACATGGGTTTTGGGCGCATGGGACTACACTTAGGCAGTTTCAACCGTTGAGTGCATGGGCCAATCTAGGCGCATGGGCAACCAACTCATATATCAATCATCATAGTCCCGACATCATCAGCTTATCATATTCTAAGCTTAGTCCTAACATTCTAAGCATCAAAACATGAATATAACACAACTATAACATCATAAGCACCCAAATCGTACCCTACCCACATTCAGACATACACATACATACGGGTACAAAACCCACTTAAACAAAAACATTCATACATGTATTTCCAGCCCCAAAATCCGTTAAAAGATGTAAAAGGGGTTCTAGAACTCACCTTGACAACTTTTTGATGAACTTCTTCAAAACCCACATGTAATTGAGTTCCACCACCTAAAACCCACCAAATCACACAGCCCGAACACACATACAAACACATAAGCATACAACCGAGGCATTGGCCGACCATGAACAACTAAATATGACAAATATTTAACTTGAATTCAAATTGCTATTTTTCTTTCTTTAAAAATCCGAGAGCACTGCTCTTTCTCTCTCTAAAAATACGGTTGCAAAAAGGTTATGTGAAGGCATTATGGGCAACCATCACCTTTTGTACCAAAATATATAATGTTTTGTACTTTTTACACTTTTAACACTCAACTTAGGTTTTATTGCACTTCCTTCTTTTTGGACTATTATTCTTTCTTTCCCTTTTAAAAATCCGGGTGTTACAGGTCTCCCCCTTATCTCAAATTTGTATCCATTTGTTTCAACGCTTCGATAGTATGAACTCTCATGTGATCATAGTTCAGTTTCTCGCCATGTAGCATCTCGTATGAAGTTTTGTCTTAAATGACCTTAGAGGGTGATCTATTTATGATGTATGTTGTAGTCAAGATGCATTCACCCCAAAACCTTTTTGGGAGAATTGCTTCGAACATGAGGGCACACGCTTTGTCAAGCAAGTGCCTATGTTTTCTGTCTATGGTTCCATTTTGTTGCAGAGTATATGGACACGTTGTTTCTAACATGATTCTGCGTTCTTCGTAGAAGTTCATCATTTGGTTGGAAATCAATTCCCCACTGTTGTTGCACCTTATTCGTTTTATTTTCTTTTCAAATTGTGTTTTGACTATCTCGTAAAAATGCATTATGCAAGTGCTTGCTTCAAGTTTATGTTTGAGAATATACCCATACTTTCCTACTATAATCATCAACTATTGTTAGAAAATAGTTCGCCTTTGTAAACAACGGTGTACGGTACTTACCTTATATATCACAATGAATGAGTTCGAAACAAGCATTTTTTTGGTCATGCTAGTGGGGAAAAGTAGGTTAGTAAATTTAGACTTCATGCAAGAATCACAAAATGTTATTGTTCTTAAAATGAAAATTACTAAGAAACTTTATTTGGGATAACTTCTCATCACCCGCATGTCCGACCCGTTTATGCCAAAAATCACTAGTCATCATCATTGCCTTTCTCCTAGCCCAGGCATCCCCATTTGATATATACTATTTGCAGGATCGGTTTTGTCACTTAACACATGGTTTTTCTCTCAAACTCACTGCAAGACCGGTGAAGGGGGTCACTTACAACACAATAACACAAAGAGAATATTAACTAAAACTTAATCAAACAGTGAACTGGATTAACCACAAGTGAGACACTAAGAACACAAGTAATGTAAGAGACAGAACACAAGAGCACAAGTGTATGGTTTTCAAGAATGCAGTATATTGCTTTCTCTATGTTCTATTACAAGTGTTACAAAGCATATCCATAAAGTTACACGAACATGAGATACTTATACTACATCCTATAGCCAGCCATACTATGAAAGCCAGCTGGATACAATTCACTGGACTCAAAACAAAATCAATTGTAGAGTCAAAAAGGCAGATTGCCTTTTTGACTTTGTGACTATGACATGCCATAGCTCATATCCTTATCTATTACAAAAAGGATAAAGTACATGAAGTAGAAAGTTACAGACTCAAGACCTTAATGTACAGTTACTAAAAGCATGGAACTTTTCACCAACTCATGTAAGTTGGTGACTTTACAGAGATGCCATAGAAAGGTTCCAGCTTTATGGAATAGTACATTAGATAAACATGTTACTAAAAGTCTTCGGAAGAAATCTGTCTTCAAGAGTTGAAGCTTCGGAAGACTTTGTCTCTACAGATTTGGAAGACTTCATCATTCCTTTCGGAAGATATTAGTCTTGGTTTCGGAAGATTTCACACTTAGAATATTTCTGTTACATGTGTGAAACTTCCAAAGCATTCTTCTTCAGTACTTGTGCAGCATGCATGCAGAAAGTCTTTGGTTGCTTCAACCTCTATGCATATTCTCTACACTCACTTATGCTACACTCGGATTAGATGAAGCAGAGTCTCTTGTAAGAGTTTATAGTAATATAATAAGTAGCAAAGAACACAAAGAGATAATTTTCAAGGTACTTGCATATATTGCTTCTCAACTCAATGTATTACAAGACTCTTACAAGCATATTAAATGAGTTACAATGACAAACTATATATAATACTACCTACAGCCGGATAGATATACTTTGATACCACTGGAATCCTCTAACTAAAGCAAATACTACAAAGCTATAGTTAAGGTATCTTGGATAAAGTCTTATCTAAGATATGGTATTCATGACATGTCCATGACTTACCTTTTGTCATCAACTAAAGTTGCCAACTCTACTATCTAATAAAGGTGAACAATAGAATAAAGTATGGTCAACTACATGGATTTTGAGAAAACACCATGCAATATCTCAGAGGTCTGCAGCGGAGTGTCAGTGACCATACTTATGTCTACTGGTTCATAGTAGTGTCTTCCGAAGTTAAATGGCTTCGGAAGAACAAGTTCTTCCAAAGCCACTTATACTTCGGAAGAGGCTACTTCTTTTAAGGCTTGATGGACTTCTTCTATTCTTCATACTTCGAAGGTTCACTTCAGATCTTTTATTCTAAGACTTGATCTTTGGAAGTGAACACTTTGTCTTCGGAAGTAGAGTTTGTCTTTGGAAGTTGAACTTTCACTTTGTCTTCGGAAGAACTCTATTTCCTTTGGAAGTTCCATACTTGGCTTCAGAAGTCTTTTATTAGATGCACCAAACTAGTCTAAGTGATTTGGTTTTGGTTGCACCAGCCTTCTTCTTGATCCAACAAACTCCCCTTAGGCTGATGCTACCAAAACCTCACTTCTTCCTACTCCTCAAAACTTTTAGCACCAGGGAAAGCATACATTTATCTGTTTCTTTGTTCTTCCCTGAAGTAGTGTTGAGAAGCTTGTACAAATCATTAGTTGATAGGAAAACCAGTCTGTCACCCTGAATGATATGCACCCTCTATTGGGTCCCTTGAAAAAGAGTTAGTTGATGGGAGTTGTAGTCATACTCCCGTCTAACTATTGGTTCCAATTCAAGGCCTTCCACTATCTGTAGAAAGGTTGTACCTTTGGTGGTTGACCTTTCCTTGTCTTCCTTCTCTTTCAGTTTCAACTCCTCTTCAATCTTTGCTTTTGTAGTTAACTCAGCAAGATGAAGGCTGCTAAGGTGACTTCTGATGTGAGTAGCAATTTCAGAGTTGGAGGGATTTGATAATGGTTTCTCTACTAACTCAGCATGTTAAATCTGCTAAAGTGTAGCAGAGAGGAGGCATTTAGCCTGTTGCTTTCTCCATTCTCTCTCTCCATAAGAAAGTTGTGAGAGGCTTCATTGAACCTCCACTAGATGATTTTTTTTCTAGGCATAAGAGGTTGACTAGGAATCTTGTCCCTTTTCTTTGTATCCAGTAGAGTCACCGGCTTTCTTCTCAGCTTCTTTTCTTCATCTTTTAAGGAGTCAGAGTTGAGACCAAGAAGTCTAGCAGCATGGTCCAGTGTTCCTCTAGGTAGATCAAGAAATTTATATCTTGTGAGGGAACATAAAGATCCATCAACATAAGTCAGTTTGACAGAGTCTTCCTCATAAGAGATGTCGCTCAGGGTTGTGCAACTGGTGAGCTTTGTCTTGATTCCCTAGAATTCCTCTAAGGAGATATATTGGAAGGCTGAGGGGATGGTTTGGAAGATTGTTGGGTAGGTTGTGGTGTAGTGGTTCTGGAGAGTGTTTGGGTTGGAGGATAGGCAGTTTAGGTGGTTGAGGAAGGAAGTAGGTATGGATAGCGGTGTAGGTTCAGGTGTGTAGGGTTCAGTTTTGATGGTGAATGGAGAGGGAATTGGTTCAGGTTGGGTTAGTGGTTGGCTTGAAGATCATCCCATGTACCCTTCTATACATCTCTTTCCTTTTTCCCATACGAATGTCAGCCTTGATTTCACTGATAATTCGTTAAAGTGTATTTTTAGACATAGGTCCCACCTGCATACCAGAGAAGTTGTGAGCCCGGAGATAGTCTTTCATCCAGGCTTTCTCACCTATCTTCTTGGTCGCAGTGACCCTAGCTTCTTCTTCTTTCTTCTTCTTCTCCCTCAACTTCTCTCTTGCAGTTCTCTTTCTTTCATTCTCCAATTGATCCTGCCCTTTGTTGAAGAGCCTTAGGATTGTATCATCATTATGTGGAGATAGTTCTTAAGAAAGAAACCTCTAGAGGTTAGGAAAGATATCCTTTACCTCTGGAGCTGCAGATCAACTTCCCTCTTTTCTCTTTCTCTTTCTTCCTCCCAGGCCAACGGTGATGCTTCCTCCTTTTGTTCATTCTGCAGCCTAGTTGCCTTTTCTAGCTCCACTAACTCCTCTAATGGTAACAAGAGTATGTCTTTATTGGTAGCTCTAAGCCTGTCAATAATGTCTACCCTCTTTTTGTTGTTGACTTCTTCCTGGTTGATTGCAGCTACTTTGGAACTGCCAGCTAACAGTTTCTCAGTTTGAAGTCTACCTTTCCTTTTAAGCTTCTCAATCCTCTCCTCCTCCTGAAGCTCTTTTACAGTCATTTTCTTCTTTCCTTTACCATCTTTGGAAGTGCTTGACTTTGGTGGTTCTTGGATAGAGGGTTCAGATTGAGATAGAGGTAGTGAAGATGTCTAGGCTAGAGGTTGGTTGAGAAAGTCCTCACTATTCACCTCAGATGCTAGCTCTAGGATTGCATCTGTGATGATTAGATCCTCGAACAATGAGAAAAATCCTTCCACAGCTTCCATTTCAGCTTCGAAAGACTCAGGTTGTTCTTCCGAGGCTTTAACTTCAGCTTCAGACGTTTGAGGGAGTGTAGTTTCTATCCCAACTGTTTTGGTTACTGGGCCATCAATCCTCATTTCCCCTTTGAATTGAATCTCAGGTTCCATTTGGACCTTAGGTTGACCAACTTCTTCCATAGTGGTAGAAGGTGCACTTAACCCCTGAAGCTCTTCAGCTCCAAAGTACATCATAGCCGCATCAAGGCTAGGCTGATCTAGAGAAGATCTCAATAGAAACTTGGAAAAGATCCTATAGAGATCTCTGAGCATCCTTGGGTCTATTTGCAGTATAACTTAGGATGGCTCAAGAAAGATAGTTGCAACGGGAGGCTAATATTTGGAAGTTGAAGTTTGGCTTAGTGGTTCCTCAATTGTTTGTCTCTGAACACTCTCCCCCTTTTTGTAACATCATCTTGAGAGCTAGATGAGCTGGAGGAAGAGGTCAAGGAGACCTGAATTGGTACACGCCTAACAGATCTCTTAATCTGTTTCTCAGCTAGTTGAGCCTTGAGATTGTCAATCTCAAGTTGCTGAGTGGCGGACCTATCCTCTAAAGTCCTAACCTTGGGTTCAAGATTTGAGACTTTAGAAAGCAGATCTTGAATGATGAGTTACAGTCTTCCCTCGTGTTCTTTTGAATCATAGGGAGATGAGGTAACATACCTAGTATGTTCATCCTCACCACCAGATGTTGTTTCTTGGCACCCTGGTTTCCCTTGCTCGTGATGTCTCTTTCAGAGTCATCAAAAAGCATGGTTGTCGCAGATCAGTCTCAGAAATGTTACCACTGTCCAGAAGGTCAACTGAGGCATCTTCTGTAGTGGCAGCTGAATCGGCATGAGTCCCCTCCACATCAGTAGAACTCACCTGTAAGGCCCCGTTCCCGGAACACTTACAACTGGCCATTCATCGCACATAAAACATATATTTACTTAACTTAAATAAAACATTGTAGCAGAAGCATTAAAAACAACATTTCATTTCCTTATAAATGCTTTTGCATCGTTTGTTCGCATTACAATGCAAATGCCATCCAAATAAGCCAAGTAGCCGCCCCGTGCCATCCTTAGCAACCTTTACCTGCCAACTGGAAACACATAAAAGTTAGCGTTACTGAATGAGTTCTAGTTTTAAAATAAAACATACTTTACTTTCATTCAAAACCGTTCTTTACTTTCTTTCAAATCATACTATACTTTCGTACATGATCACACATCGTACATACACATAGATAATAACATTATTATCTTAATCATTCGTTTGTTAACTTTCTTTCATTCATCGTACGTCATTATCATTCACTTTCGTTACTTTCATTCACATTCATTCATACTTTCTCATTTTCATTCGTACGTTCATTACTTTCGATGACATACAATACCCCGAACATTGTGCAAGAAGCTAGTTACTGGGCCTGAGGTCTTTCATAGACCTTGAACATTATGCACGTAGCTGACTCTAGTACCTAGGGCAAGTATATTCACCATTTATCTTTTCTCTTTCATTCTGGACCAATGCCATATGCTATACCCTGAGCATTGTGCACGAAGCTGGTTACTGGGCCTAAGGTCTTTCATAGACCTCAAACATTATGCATGAAGCTGACTCCAGTACCTGGGGCAAGCGGAAAGGATCCCATACATATGGTCAATCACAAGGATTGGACCCCAGTGTGTATCCTTCTAGGGTAGCTAACCCGCACACCATTGAGCTAATACCCTTCATTGGGTGTGAACCTTCGTACATTTGCTTGCAAGCCTTTCTTACTTTCATTCATTCATTAATGCATGCATTCTTTTATTATGTTCCTCTTTTCATTAACTTCCACTTTATGTTACATAATACTTTTCATTTCATTCATTAACATTCAACGTAAAGCCACGGGGAAATAATCATACATAATAAGGAACTTCAACATGAACTACAAACATCACCATACAAGGCACCATCATACATACATCATACATCATACATACCAACATGCATAAGCATCAATCATACGTCACATCATACATCGCCCAACACATCTATAACTTCAAAAGTCAACTTACTTTACCCCCGGGAACATCCCAAGTCAAAGCCTATATTTCACTTTCCCCCAAAAATTCAGAAAATATTCTAAGTCTTTAGGTGCATGGGCACTATGTAGGCGCATGGGGAACACTTAGGCGCATGGGCAACTTTCAGGCGCATGGGCAACTTTCAGGCGCATGGGCAACTTTCAGGCGCATTGGCACTATTGGGGCGCATGAGCAACACTTAGTCTATTCTGGGCAATTCTAGGCGCATGGGCACTATGCAGGCGCATGAGTGCCTGGGCGCATGAGCTATCTGGGTGTATAAACACTTAGTCAATTTTAACCTATTTCTAGGCGCATGAGTACTATTTAGGTGCATGAGGTTTTGGGTGCATGGGACACTTAGGCTGTTATTTCCGTTGGGCGCATGGGCTACTGTTTAGGCGCATGAGCAGTCTAATTCACACTTAAACATCATAATTCGGTCCCCAAATCATCACCTATTATGTTCTAAGCTTAAATCATACACCTAAGCCTTAGAAACATAATTATAACATCATCAAACACATACATAACCCAAAAATCAAACCTCACCCACATACACTCATACGGGTATAAAACCCAACTTATAAAAATGTTCATACATGCATTTCCAGCCCCAAAAAAGTTTAAAACAAGCAAAAAGGGGGTTATAGAACTCACCTTAGCAGCCTTTGGTTATGACTTCTTCATAACCCGTTTGCAATTGAGTTCAACCGCCTAGAAACCCACCAAACACACACACAAACACATACAAACATACATAAGCATACACCCAAGGATAAAGCCAGTTAAGAACATCACAAAACCAAGAATTCTTACCTTGAATTCGACTTTCTTCTTGTTGTTCTTCAAAATATCCGAGAGTTTATGCTCTCCGTTCTTTCTCTCTCTATAATCCGAATGATGTGGGTGTGTTGACAACATGGGTGGCCATGCCACCTTTTACACCCACTTTTCAAACATTTCGTCCTTTTTACACATTTAACCCCTCGACTTGGGTTTTATAACTTTTCCTTCTTCTTCTTCACTTTAATCTTTTGTTTGAGCCTTCTAAAAATAACCGAGTGTTACAAGTCCACCCCCTTATATAGGTTTCGTCCCCGATACCTGTTATTCCTCAAACACTCGTGGATAATGTTGTCTCATCTCTTCTTCCATCTCCCACGTAGACACAGATCCCTTCCTGTGCTTCCATTGTACACGCACAAGAGGAACCACTTTATTCCTTAACCTCTTATCCTTTTGATTAATGATCACCACTGGTTGCTCCACATAATTAAGTCGTTCATCTACCTCGATATCTTCCAGTGGTACAACCATATCCTTGTCTGCTAAACACTTTCTCAGATGGAATGTGGGTTCATCACCTGTGGGGTTAATAGGGATGTCACCAGGAGCTATTTGCTTAGTAGTGGACATTTTCTTCAAAGTCTTGAAGATGGTCGGCCTTATTTGAGGGACAGTCAGAGCAGCTGCATAGAGAAGATGACTCTGGTTCAACTCAGAGTTGTTTATATGCTGGAGAAATCTGAGATACATGAAGAATGTTTCCCTTTAGAGATTTCCCATGAGATTGGTCAGCATAAATGCAGGATCGTTGAAGGGTGTGAGTTACAACACAACAGCACAAAGAGGAGATTAACCAAACTTTAATCAAACAGTAAACTGGATTAACCAAGATAAGACACTAAGAACACAAGTAAT
Organism: Flaveria trinervia; assembly: GCA_025506515.1. Classification (NCBI taxonomy): domain Eukaryota; kingdom Viridiplantae; phylum Streptophyta; class Magnoliopsida; order Asterales; family Asteraceae; genus Flaveria; species Flaveria trinervia. Next base: position 134,303 of record JACCIX010000301.1, read on the forward strand.
GTAAGAGACAGAACATAAAGAACACAAGTGTATGGTTTTCAAGAATACAGTATATTGCTTTCTCTATGTTCTATTACAAGTGTTACAAAGCATATTCGAAAGATACAAGAACATGATATACTTATACAACATCCTACAGCCGGCTATACTTTGAAAGCCAGCTGGATACAATTGACTAGACACACACAAAATCAATTGTAGAGTCAAAAGGTAGATTGCCTTTTGACTAGTGACTATGACATGCCATAGCTCACATCCTTATCTATTACAAAAAGGATAAAGTACATAAAGTAGAAAGTTACATACTCAAGACCTTAATGTACAGTTGCCAAAAGCATGGACCTTTTCACCAAACCATGTTAGTTGGTGACTTGCAGAGTTGTAGTGGAAATGTGTCCAACTTTATGGAATAGTACATGAGATAAAGCATGTTACTAAAAGTCTTTGGAAGAAATCTGTCTTCATGAACTTGAAGCTTCGGAAGACTTTGTCTCTGAGGCTTTGGAAGACTTGATCTTTGGCTTCAGAAGATATTGGTCTTGGCTTCGGAAGATTTTACACTTAGAGTATTTCTGTTGCACATGTGAAACTTCCGAAGCATTCCATTTTAATGCACTTGTGCAACATGCAGGAAAGACTAAAGATGTTTAGGTTACATCAGCCTCTTCATTAATCTCTACAAACTCCCCCTAAGCTGATGCTACCAAAACACTTAGAAAAATTCAGATATTAACAGTCCTCATTAGGATGATCACCATTCCTTTCTTCATAAGATGATCAAGATCCTTCAGGCTGTCAAAGTGTCTTCTCATGTCAAAGAGGTCAAGCAGAGGCAACTAAAACATATCTTACCATGTATAAATGTCTTCAATCCCTTGATCTCTAATAACATGCCACCTTTCTGGATTTGTGGTGTATGTCCAAGACAAGATGGGTCTTCCTGATGGCACTCAGGTAGTTAATCATCTTGATTCTGTCTTCTTCCTTATCTACCTGAGGTTCTTGGTGAACCACATCCTCTTGTTCAAGACTTTCTTGAACTGGTGAGAGGGTAGGCATACCTCTATACAGTCTTTTTCTTCTTCTCTCTTCTTTGACTTGTACTAGGAGTTCTGCATCTTCTGCCTCCTTCTTCTCTCTTGAACTTTCCAGATCAACCAGCTCATTCAATTCATCCAAGGGGAGAGAAATGATATTATCTATGTCATAGTTCCTAGTCTGCAGATAGTTAATCCTGACTGCCCTTAACTCATCATTCTGAGTATCTGGTCTGGGGGCAGCCCTGATTGCAGACTCCATGAGTCTTGGAGACTCAGTAGAGGAACCTTCTCCCCTTAGCCTCCTTTTCCTCTCTCTCTCCTCCTCCTCAATCTCCTTAGATGTCATTTTTCTTTTCCCTTTTTCACTCACAGACCTTTGTGACTCAGGATGGAGAGAGCTTTGGCCTTCATTGCTCGTTGCAGCATCTGAGCTCAGGCCAGAGAGAGGTTGAGAAGCACCTTCACCAGCAGGTTTCTCAGAAGGAATATGGATCTCTGCAGTAGTTGGAGATGATGAGACAGGACTCTCAGGTTCTGTCACTGGGCCTTCAGTCAAGGTTTCCCCTATGAAGCTAATCTTAGGGTCTGCCTCAACATCCAGTTGACCGATGACAATGCCTGATTGCCTTAGTCTCCTTCTTAGGCTGAACTCTGCAATGATCTTGTCTTGGATTCTCTTAGCCAGTCTGTCAACTTGTCTTGATTGGTTTGGGTTGACAAGTGGCATGTTGACTAGATCCAGACCTTTGTAGTAGTCCAAGTTCTGAAAATTAAAGACTTCCTACTGTCCTTGAACTCTTATGATGATGAGGGCCTTCCAGTTGTTGTCATACCTCCATCCAATGATGTGATTGAAGGATGATGAAGGTGACATAGCCCTTGGTATCCCATCCTCAAACAGACTCTGTATGAAGGAGTCTGTGTAGTCCACATCAATATGAACTAGAGGAGGTTGCTGAGAATGCACAGTTGCAAGTGACAATGGTGAGTCCTCAATGTCCATTCTCTTAGAGGAACTCCCAGGTTCTGTGGCTGTAAAGACTTTCTCCCCCTTTTTGGTAGCATCACCACTTGCATAGGTGAGCTGGAGGATAGATCAATCACATCCATATGTTCTTGTGTTCCTGGTTGAGCTCTCCTTAAGGGTCTCCCAGCTAGTTTTTCCTTAAGATATGAAATCTCAAGTTGCTGATCATTGATCCTATTATGTAAGGTAGTCACCTGAGATTCAAGATGACTAACCTTTGAGACTAAATAGGTGCATGTTTGGATAGTTTTTGCACTTTTAGTCTCAGATCCCCCTCATCTTCATCAGAAGAACACTGGGGGTGGAGAAGATAGGACCAGAGTCCTTTCTCTCATGACCAGTTCTAAGTTCTTGGCCACTGGATTTCCTCTACTTACTAGCAGTCTTAGTTGAGATGTCAGTAGGCTGAGTTGCCATGGTTGAGGTCTTAATGATGTAATCACTTGCAGAAGTGAGAGCCTCTTCCATATGGACATCCTGAATAGGTTCAGGAGTGTCCACCTCAGTTGTAGGTGATTGATGTGGGATAGATGTAGGAGACTCAGGAGTATTCATCTCTCTTTGAGTAGGGGAAAAGAAGAGAGACTCATTATACTCACTGAAACCTAGATCTTCATTAGTATAGAAGTCAAGGTTGGGAATTGGTTGGTTGAGGTCTATAGGCTGGGGATGGTAACTGTCCCCTGAAGGTTGATCACTTGAGTGTTGAGACTCAGAGTGATGGCTTAAGGTAGTAGGGCTAATGAGCTCATCAGGCTGAGCATGAGGAACCTCAGCACTGATTCTTGCAAAAATGGGAGTGGTCTGCTCCTTAGGAGAAGTGGGAGCTCCAGTATCCACTTCTTCCTGTATGGGTGAGTACATGGGAGCCTCCACAGACTGAATAGTCTGAGCAGGGGTTAGTTTGGATTTTCTTTGGTAGGTGATGGAGATTTGAGGCTGTGTAGGTGGTTGGAAAGTAGCAGGTGTGGGTTCAACACTAGCTTGTACTGCTAGGTTGTCACCTTGAGCAATGAGCTCTAACATTTTTGGGACTAGGGATGTTTCTACCCCAGAGAATCCAACAGTGGACTTTCTTGGTGTTTTAAAGATGTCGGGCTTCATCTGTCCCAATTTAAGAATGTTACATGTTTCCCTTAACTATGAGCCCAGTTCACAGTTAAGAATGTACTGGACATATCTAGTAAACATGTAATACTCTAAGGAGTCTAAATTAGCAAGCAAATTTGTATAAACAAACTGAGAGTACCTGAATTTTACCCCTTGAACCATTCCATGGACTATGAAGGAGAGATCTTCAGGAATCTGGTCCCATCCACCATGCTTGTTTGATAAGCTATGAATGACCACATGGAGCAGGAATCTCCATTTGGATGAGACCTTCCCTTTCCTGAAGGTCTTTACAGAGAAATCTCCCTCATACCCCATCTGCACAAAGGAATGATTTACAACTTCCTTTGGGAAGAACACCTCACCTTCTTCATCATCCAGCTGAAGATGTCGGTTGATGATGGCCGGAGTGATGAAGATTGTTCTCCCCTGCATTGTGGCAGACAGTGCCTTCTCCCCGTCCAAATGAAATGATACCTGATATCAATATGCTTTGTCTTGGAGTGCTTCACAGGATTTTTAGTGATGGAGATAGCACTATTATTGTCAATGTGGATAGGAGTCCTCATAAAGTTGAATCCATAGTCTAACATCTGGTTCTGAATCCACACCAGCTGAGCCTAGCAACTTGCAGCAGCAATTTATTCAGCTTTAGCAGTTGATGTAGAGACACAGGATTGTTTCTTGCATTGCCATGAGATAATCCTTCCACCAAGAAATTGACATCCACCTGATGTTGATTTCTTGTCAATATTGCAACCACCATAGTCACTGTCAGAGTATGCATAGAGATTAAAATTATTGTTCCTTGGATACCAAAGACCTAATTTAGGTGCTCCTTTGAGGTATCTGAGGATTCTCTTGGCAACAGCTAGGTGAGACACCTTTAGAGCAGCTTGATAGCTTGCGCAAATGCAAGTTGCAAACATGATATTAGGTCTACTTGTTGTGAGATACATCAGAGAACCAATAAATGCCCTATATTGATGTTGATCAGTATCCTCCCCCTCAAAGTCAGGACAAAGATTATGGTTTCTAGGTATGGGTGTCTTGGCTGGCTTACAATCTTTCATCTCAAATCTTTCTAAGATGTCATTGACATACTTGGATTGATTGATGAAAAACCCTTCCTTTAATTGCTTCACTTGAATTCCAAGGAAAATTTTTTCCTATAGAACTCATCTTAAACTTCTTCGTCATGATGCTTTCAAAGTCTTTACACATTTGATCGTTTGAAGAACAAAATATGATGTCATCAATGTAGACTTGAACAAGCAAGATATCCTTTCCAGACTTCCTTATGAAAAGAGTCTTATAAGTAGTACCTCTAGTGTAAACATTCTTCAGAATAAACTAAGACAAAGTCTCATACCATAGCCTAGGTGCTTGGTGCAGCCCATATAGAGTTTTATCCAATTTGCACACATAGTTGGGGTGCTGTGGGTCTTCAAATCCTAGAGGCTGGCACATATATGCTTCCCTATCTATATCCTTATATAGAAAGGCACACTTGACATCAAGTTGATAGACAGTGAAATTCTTGGATACAACATAAGCAAGGAAGATCCTAAATGCCTCAAGTCTTGCAACAGGTGCAAATACATCTGTATAATTGATTCCTTCCTCTTGAGTGTATCCTTAAACCATCAGTCTTGCCTTGCTCTTGATAATCAAGCCTCTATCATCTCTCTTGTTTATGAAAACTCATTTTGTGCCTATAGGTACTTGATTAGATGGTAGTGAACATAGGTTCCAAACCTTTTGTCTCTTGAATTGAAGTAGCTCTTCTTGCATCGATTCAACCCAGCTACTATCTTTCAAGGCATCTTCTACCTTCTTAGGTTCCATTTGGGACAAGAAGCATGAGTACAAGCAGACATTCCCATGATGAGTCTATCCACTTGTTCTCACACCTTCAAAGACATCCCTTATGATGTTCTCAGCCAGATGAGTGTTGTGAATTCTTAGTCAAGGAATCACATCCAGTTGCAAAGATAAATCCAAATTAGACATATTTTGCTCGGAAGCTAGAACACTTTGTCTAGCTGCTATTTCAACCTCTTTCAAAGAGGACTGATTGAATGAATGAGAAACATCATCATTTGTAGGCTGTGAAGCAGCATTAACAATTGATTGTTCCTTCAATATGCTACTTTCATCAGCTTGGTGTTGTGCAGTGTCACCTGATGAAGTTTGAGGGTCAACAAGTGAATCACTGGTTGAAGCTCCACTATCCATTGAGATGGTTATACTATCAGATCTGCCAATAGTGGGAGCTTGATTTGTTACAGCTCTTAGAGAACTTGGAAGAGGTTTGGGTAGCTCAAACAGTTGGTCAACATCAGAATCACTTTAAGCACTTGTTCCAGCTAAAACATTCTCACAAGATGGTTTAGAATAGTTTGGAAACAATTCTAATTCAAAACTATGATCAAAACCATTCCCCCTAACATAAGGAGTGTGCTCATTGACAACAATATTGGATGATTCCTCAAATGGTTGATTTTTGATGTTGTATACTCTATAAGCTTTAGAGCTAGAGGAGTATCCAACAAAGATAGCATCATCCGACTATTCAACAAATTTAGCGAAATTGTCTTTTGTGTTAGGTATGGTGCACCTACTACCAAAGGACCTTAGAAAGCCAATGAACGGTGGCCTCATGTTCCATAACTCATAAGGGGTTTTTCCATTTGGCTTAACTACAAGAACCTTGTTTTGCACATAGCATGCAGTGCTGACTGCCTCTGCCGGAATGTTAGAGGTAGTTTGGAATCAGCTAACATAGTTCGAACAGCCTCAATAAGTGTCATGTTCCTCCTCTCAGCAACACCATTTAGTTGTGGAATTCTGGGAGCACTATATTGTCTGGCAATCCCTTTTGAGTTACAGAATGAGTCAAGAACGAGGTTCTTAAACTCAGTCCCTTGATCACTTCTAATTATCTTAACCTTGTGATCAATTTGATTTTCCATTTTAAGAATAAAAGATTTTAATGTTTCAGCAGTTTCATCTTTAGATCTTAAAAAGAATACCCATGTAAATCTTGTAAAATCATCAACAATCACAAGGTAGTATGATTTCCTTCCGATGCTTATTATACTTGTAGGACCAAATAGATCCATGTGCAATAAGTGTAATAGAGTGGTGATCGAGTTAAAAACTTTGAATTTATGAGATGCCCTGTGTTGCTTCCCTTTCAGGTATGCAACACAATTATCTTTGCAGAAAAATTCCTTTTTAGGCAAACCATGTACCAAGTTATTTTTAGCCAATTTATTCATTGTATTAAAATTTACATGACACATTCGTTTATGCCAAAGCGTTGACTCATCACTATCAGCTTTGGAAAGAAAGCATAACACTTCACCCATTGGGGAAGCATTGTTCATATCAAGCTTATATATAATCCCTTTCCTGGGAGATCTAAGAATCACCCATTCCGGCAGAATTGTCATCCCGGGTTTGAGGATAATGCACTCATGTTCTATGATGCTTTTGATCACAAAACTGAGAAACACTTAACACATTGTGTTCAAGCTGTTTGACAAAGTTAACTTTGTCAACTTTTAGTTTTCCATTGGATATACTTCCTCTGCCAGAAATATATCCTCCGGCCTCACCTCCAAACTAGATAGGACCTACATCATAATGTTTAAATTATTGAATGAGAGACCTGTTCCTTGTCATGTGCCTGGAGCATCCACTATCCACAATCCAAACATTGTTATACTTGTCATATGGATGTCCCCGCACATAAGATAAGATGATTAGTTTTGATTGAAAACCCAGCCTTGTTGGTCTTGGGTTCTTCCAATGATAGTGACATGATTGAAACAAATTTTAAGCATGGGGATTCAATAGGTGTCATTGAAGAAGAGGTTTGGGCTGTAATATATTTCTTGATCTTCCAATCCATCTTTTGGTTGATCATGGAGGATGAGCTTGTTGAAACTTTTGCAGCATGGCATTCTTCCTAATCTTCTTTCTTTTCGGAAGAAGCCTTCACCACCTTTTCTTTGAAGTAGTCTTCTTCTGGGATGGATTCAAGGGAACTCTTTTGTTCTTATGATTTTTGACAGCTTTAGCTTCCGAAGCTATTTCCCCTTCGGAAGAAGGACTTTCTTCCAAAAGCAACCTTGCTTCAGAAACCAGCTTTCCCTTTTTCATCACTTGGACCATTTGATAGGGTCCAAATGAGAAACCTTTCCTGACTCCTTCACTTTTAACATTATTTGTATAATGTGTGTTGGCAGGATTGTAATAACAATCTTTGGCCATATGGTTTTGCAGACCACACATTATGCATGCAATGTTAGTCTTCTAGGAACTTGTGGATTGTTGTTTCTTGTTCTTTTTCTCTTAATAGCAACCTTTCCCTTTAACTTCTGATCCTTTCGTAGGACAGGAGTGCTGGTACTACACCCCTTTCCTGAATCAGAGTCACCTACCACCTGGAATCCAGTTGAGATGAATACACCATTTTGTTTTGGGTCAATCATTAGCTTAGACTCAACCACTTTCTTGGTAGTTCTTCTTGCTGCTTTATCTATGATTCTTCTAGCTTTGGTGGTTAGGATTTGATCATCACTGGGAGAAATGGGTTGATTTACCTGTTCCTTCCCTGTGGTGGTCTTTATTATTGCATCACTCTTCAACTCAAGTGAAGATGGGTCAGCTGATAGGACCTCTTGCTCTTCAGTACCATACTTTGGTTGTCTTATGGACTCATAAGAGTGTGATGGAGCAATTTAATTGGTCCCCAACCCTCCTTTGTTTTGGTAACAAATTTTGGAGTGGGAGGATGATGCAATAATAGCTTGGAAGTTTTGCTCAAAAATGGCATACTTCCTGGCTTGAGCCTCAGCAGTGACAAGTTGGGCTTGGGCCTCAGACAATTTGGATATTAAATCCTTTATTGAGTCTTATAGTTTGTATGTTCGTGTTTTAACAAGGACGTAGTTTTCTCTAACTCCTCAATTTTTCTTTGATACTTAGATTAAGCCCTTTTAAAATCAGATTTTAAGATATTTAGAGACTCAATATCAGATTTAATCTCCATATTGTAGTCCTGATACAGTTTAACCTTAGCAATACATGCAAGAGTACAGAGATGCTCATATACCTTATTGTCATCTGTTCCTGCCATGAGTGCTTCAGCAGGAGTCACATTGTTGGACCAAAAGAACCAATGAGCCAGATCAGAAAAACCTTTAAGTCCCACAGACATCAAAACAACTAAAGTGATCTACAACAGCTGAAGACAAAGTCTGAAGACAACTGCTGAAGACAAAGTTTGAAGACAACAGCTGAAGACAAAGTCTGAAGACAAAGTCTGAAGACAACAGCTGAAGACAAAGTCTGAAAACAACAGCTGAAGACAAAGTCTGAAGACAACAGCTGAAGACAAAGTCTGAAGACAACAGTTGAAGATAAAGTCTGAAGACAACTGCTGAAGACAAAGTCTGAAGATCAAGTTCTCAGAAGTTGTCACAATAGCTGAAGTAGTTCTCTTCAGTAGTTGTGATGGTTTTCATTTCAGTAGTTTGTAATCAGTAGTTTTATATTATGTAAAACATCTGAAGTTCTTACACTTCAGATGTTATAACTTCAGTAGTTGTAATGTTACTTTTAGTAAAGGTGTCCTCAATTGTTGTGGACATCTTCAGTAGCTTTGTTTACTTTCAGTTGTTTGTATAAATCAGTTAGGTGTCACTATCAAGTGATGTCAGCTGATGTCACATTCCTTATAAAAGGAATGTTGACCTAATTTCCCCATACGGGAAGCTTGTGCATGAATGAAAACATTCTTTTTGCAGAAAACTCTCTCTCTATAACCGTTACTATTTGATTGAATATTCATATTATTCTTGCTATAATTTCGTCTAATTCATGTGCTATTTCGCTGCAAATCCTATTCTAATTGATCAAACTAGATCTCGATCCCTTCAAATGGTATCAGAGCAGATTAATCACCGATCGATTTAACAATTGATCATTGAAACTGTTCTTTTGATATCTAAGTTTGATCGAATTAGCAAGTTTGCAAGAATGGTTATAAAGTTTGTTTTTTTGTTGCTTCCTGTGAATTAATTGAGATTCTTCTTGTTTTAAACTGTGTTGTTGAGTTTTTGAGTTAGATCTGTAAAATCTTATTGAACCTGTTTGAATTGGTGGAAATGGCTACATCAATCAATGATCCTCACAATACCGGCTCCTCAACAAAGCCTTCGATGCTTGTTAGGAGTGAGTACAACATATGGCAATGGCGAATGCTCCATCACCTGTCTGTCAACAGTTCAGGTTGTTGGAAATCTATGGTTCATGGACCATATAAGCCTATGGTGAGTAATCCGGAAACCAATGAAATGGTTCCGAAGAAGAAAGAGCAATATTAAGATAAAGATCTGAAACTGTTTGAAATTGATGCTAAAGCCTATGGAATTCTGGCCATGGCACTGCCTAATGAAATCTATTCTGGACTTATGCATCATGAATCTACTCATGACCTCTGGGTTGCTCTGAAAGAACAATTTGGAGGAACTGATGAGGTCTTAGCAAACAATAGAGAAATCCTTGCCCAGTAATATGAGACATTCTCTCATAGAAAGGGTGAGTCACTGACTCAATAGTTTGAGCGATTCTCCTATTTGATATCTGAGTTGAAAATGGTTAAACATGAATATACAAACTGTTGGACCAAAAGAACCAATGAGCCAAGATTAGAAAACCTCTAAGTCCCACATGATATCACAACAACTGTTGAAGGCTTCATCAGCAGTTCGACAAGTGCTGAAGACTTCAACAGCTGAAGATCAAGTACTGAAGACTTCAATAGATGAAGACTAAAGTGCTAAAGCTCAACAGCTGAAGAACACAAGTGCTGAAGCTAAAGACTAAAGTGCTAAAGTCCAACAGCTGAAGAACACAAGTGCTGAAGCTGAAGACCAAAGTACTGAAGGTCAACAGCTGAAGAATACAAGTGCTGAAGCTGAAGACCAAAGTACTGAAGGTCAACAGCTGAAGAATACAAGTGCTGAAGCTGAAGACCAAAGTACTGAAGTTCAACAGCTGAAGAATACATGTGCTGAAGCTGAAGACCAAAGTACTAAAGTTCTACAGCTGAAGAGTCCACAAGTGCTGAAGTTTCAGTAGTTTGTCACAACAGCTGAAGAGTACTTCTTCAGTAGTTGTGTTTATCAGTAGTTTTATGTTTTTACTTTCAGTAGTTTTGTAAAACGACTAAAGAATGTTGTTCTTCAGTCTTGTAGTTGTAGTTTCAGTAGTTTCTTATCAGTAGTTTGTGTAATAAGTAAACACTTAGCTTCTTGTAAGAAGATGTCAGCTGCTTGACATCTTCAGTAGTTTTAGTGTTTCAGTAGTTTGTTAAATAACGGTTAGATGTCACTATCAAGTGACATCAGCCTACGTCATCTTTCCTTATATAAGGAAGAATGACTAAATTGTAATTGTATTTTGCGAATGCCATGCCAAAGCGTGTGATTGAATGAAATATTCCTTTTGCAGAAACTTTCTCTCTCTATAACTAATTCTGTTCATTGCTATATCTTTGGTATTCTTGCTCGAATTGTGCTAGTTGGTACTCTATTCCGCTGCTGAAATCATTCGAATCGATCAAACTAGATACTGAGATCCTATCAAATGGTATCAGAGCAGGTTAATCATTGATCGATCTAACAATTGATCATTGAAACTGCTCATTTGCTCTAAGTTTGATCAAACTAGCAAATTCGCACGAATCTGTTATAGAGATTGAAGTTCTGTCGCTTTTGGCTATTTTAATTGAGGTTCTTAGTGGTTTTGAGCTAAATTTGTTTTGCTTATCTTGAATTTGTCTGAATTTTCGAAAATGACTACACCTTCTAATGATCCACACAATACTGGTTCCTCAACCAAGCCTCCGATGCTAGTTAGGAATGAGTATAACATTTGGCAACGAAGAATGCTCCATCACCTGTCTGTCAATAGTTCAGGTTGTTGGACATCCGTGGTACATGGACCACATAAGCCAATGGTGAATCATCCGGAAACAAATCAGTTGATTCCGAAGAAGAAGGAACAATACTCTGATGAGGACAAGAAGTTGTTTGAGATTGATGCTAAAGCCCATGGAATTCTGGCCATGGCACTGCCTAATGAAATCTATTCCGGGCTTATGCATCATGAAACTGCTCATGACCTTTGGAATGCACTGAAAGAACAATTTGGTGGCACTGATGAGGTCTTAGCAAACAAAACAGGAAATCCTCGCCCAACAGTATGAGACTTTTGCTCATAGAAAGGGTGAGACTCTGACTCAGCAGTTTGAGCGGTTTTCATGTTTAATCTCTGAGTTGAAAATGGTTAAACATGAATATACCAAAAGCCAAATGAACCACAGATTCCTCAGATCACTGCCTGAGAGATAGGACACATATACAATTGTCCTACGCTCCAGTGCAAATCTGGATAGTCTATCTCTCACCCAACTTCATGGGAAACTGCTTACATTCGAAAGAGAGATAGAGCAGAAAAGGAAACTGGCTTCATCTGGTAAGCTCACTGAAGACTTTGTACCAGGCAACACTGCCTTGGTTGGTCATGAGTCAGAATATGCTTCATCTGAATGCCAGTATGATGAGCATATTGATTTCTCTTCAAACACTTCTGATTCTGCATTTGTGAGTGTTGATAGTCAGTTTACTGGGTGTAATAATGACAATCTATGCTTCATCATGGATGATCTCAAGGGGATTGCTGATGATGACTTAGAAGAGATGGATATTTGAGCCAAATGGCCTTGATAAATATCAGATCTCAGAAGTTCTACAAAAGAATGGAAGAAAGTTCCCAGGACTCTCTGGCAAAACCAAAGTTGGTTTTGACAAGAGTAAGTTGAGGTGTCACAAATGCCACAGGCTTGGACACTTTGCTAGAGAATGTAGATCATCTGGATCTAATTCTTCTGCACCCTTTGTGACTTTCCCTGGCAATAGTCAACAACACAGAGGGCAACATCCTGTCAATTCTGGTCATCATTCTCAACCACAATCTCCTGCATATTTTGTTCCTCAGGGTCCAATGCCATATCCTTACCCTTGTTTTTACATGCCACAAACCAGTCAGGTTCAAGCACCCATTGCTCAACAACCACATGCTCTTCCTGAGCCTCAACCATCTCAATCTCATCAACCTCCTCAACCTCAACAACACAGCTTCTTCACCCCTGGAGTTGTTGACTGGAGCAGTTTACCAGATGACATGTCTGGTCATGAACAACTGTTCACAGGTGCTGGTCAACATGGTGGTGACAGTCCTTTTGGGAATCTGGCACTTATGGCTCTGGAGTCTGCAGATGGATCATCCTCAAATGCCTCTTCATCACAGGTATCACAGGTATCCTCTGAGGCTAAGGCCAAATTATGTTCTGAAACATGCATAGCAACATTTGCCTCTATTAGAGAAGCAAATGTAGCTTTAATTAATAAGAACATAGAGCTAGAAAAGATCATTTCCAAAAGAAAAGCTGAGTTTGAGTCTATGCTTAAAGAGAAAAATGATGAGATTTATAAACTTAAATGCCAAATCACTGATGATAAGGCTAGGGAAGAGGTACTTTTAGAAAAGTACAAAGACCTCAAAGAAACCCTTGCAGTCACCCAAGTAGAGTGTGATCGATGGGTACAATCATGCAAAGGTTTTGAAATGCTTCTTAGTAAGCAATCAGCTTCCAATGTGAAGTTTGGCATTGGTTATAATCACACTGCTCCTCCTACAGATTTGCTTCAAGAGCAGAAGTGAAATCTGATGGAGAAAGCAATAACCAATCCACCTCATCATGTGATTCACTTTCTGATAGAGCACCATCAGAAGTTGAAGTTAGTATTATTCCCTCGTTGAACCTATCAGCTGATCTTGATGGTTCAAATACTGACACTCACATGATCAAAGAGTTGATCAACTCAGGAGTTATTTCTGGAAGTCCTGAAAGGACTGGAGAGCAAGATTTAACACCTGAAGTTCAAACTCCAACTACTGTCAGCACTGAAGAGAAGAAAACTGTCAGTAGAAAGGGTTTGAAGACTACTAAAGAGGAAGTCAAGAAAGCAAATAGTGCTTCCAAAGTGCTGAAGAACAAGTCTTCAGTAGCTTCATTCTCTTTAGTTGATGATCAACATAAGATGAAGAAGAAACCATGTGAAATATGTGGTTTGTTCAATCATCTTACAGATGATTGTTGGTACAAAAGAGGATCCAAACTCAAACATAAAGAGGAAATTAAGAGAAAATGGTTAAAATGAAAACTGAGTTTGAAGCCACATTTGTACCAGCAACATCAAATCCTGTAACCCTTAAGTCCAAAAAGAAATCCAAAAAGAAGGGGTTAAACAGGTAACAGCTGAGATTGCTCAAAAGAAAAAGGTGCAACATAGGAACTTATCAAACTCCAATGCCAATGTCTGAAGAGCTGAAAGCTTTATCACAAAATCAGACCAGCTGGTTATGATGGTTCAACATCTATTGGGAAGAGTTAACCAATTAGATGTTCCTATGTTGAAACCACAGAAAAGGAGGTCCAAGCCAAAGGATTCCTCTTCTTCACCATCTTCTTCCTCTCAGGCTGTTGTTTCCAACAAACCTGTTAGTTTACCATCTGTTGATGAGAACAGGCCCAAAACAAAAGGTTTGGGTCTCAAAATCTAACTAATTTGTTGTGTTTTGCAGGGTTTTCAACATGCCACAGAGGCATCTGGTATGTAGACAGTGGAGGATCCATGCATATGACAGGAAACAGATCACTTCTTAATGACTACTCTCAAGGAAGGAAGGGTTTGTGTCATTTGGCAATGATGCAAAGGGTTACATCATCGGCAAAGGCTTTGTTTCCAATGGGGAAATAAAGTTTGATGATGTTAACCATGTGGAAAATCTCAAGTACAACCTCTTGAGTGTCAGTCAAATGTGTGACAAAGGCCATGTTGCTCTTTTCACCAGTCAGAACTGTCGGATTCTGTCATCCAAAGTTCTAAGTTTGATTGATAAGGTGTTGGATGAATACACTCTCCTGAAGGCCAACAGGACAGGAAGAGTGTATGCCTTAGATCTTTCCAAAAAAATAGATCTCAAAGGCCATCCTTGCCTATTTTCCAAGGCTTCCCCTCAAGAATCTACTCTATGGCATAGAAGGATGGGTCATGTTAATCTCAAAACATAAATCAGCTGATAAACCATGGTTTAGTAAGGGGACTACTATGAAGGAGTTCAAATGTGAAGATAACTGCACTGCTTGTTTAAAAGGAAAACATCACAAAGCTTCATTTCCCTCCATAGAAGAACCTAAGTCCACTGCCTGCTTACAGCTTCTTCACATGGATCTCTTTGGTCCTGTGAGAGTGATTTTTATGGCTAAGAAGAAATACTGTCTGGTAATTGTGGATGATTACTCCAGATTTGTATGGACTTTCTTCTTGCATTCAAAGGATGAGGCAGCTCAGACGATTATCAACTTTGTGTTGTATGTTGAGAAGCAGTATTCCCTCTCAGTCAAGTGTATTAGAAGTGATAATGGAACAGAATTCAGAAACAATACACTTGATGAGTTCTACCTCTCAAAGGGAATCAAGAGGCAGTTTAGCATTCCAAGAACTCCTCAACAAAATGGAGTAGTGGAGAGAAAGAACAGGACCCTTATTGAAGCTGCAAGGTCCATGTTGGCTGATTCTGGACTGCCAATGACTTTTGGGCTGAAGCTGTCAATACAGCTTGCTATGTACAGAATAGAGTTCTAGTAATCAGAGGTTGATGAAGACTCCATATGAAGTTCTTCATCATTTGGCCCCTCTAATTTCATTCTTCAGAGCTTTTGGGTGTCCTTGTTTCATTCTCAACACACGGGATCAACTCCAAAAATTTGATCCTAAGGTGGATGCAGGGTACTTTGTTGGTTATTCATCAACTTGCAAAGCATACAGAGTCTTCAACTGGAACAAAGATGGTTGAAGAGACTCTACATGTTAAGTTTAATGAATCTCCAAAGGACAAGATTCCACAAAGCCCTGTGGAGCTATTTGATTTGGACATACTGCAATATGTCCTTATCAAACTCCTGCTGTTGCTCCTGTCAACAGTTCACCACCTGGTGGTACTGCTGGTGCTGTGATGATGATGATAGCAGTACTCACCTCTTCAGGTTTAGTGACCACTGCCTGTGTCCTCTAAACCTCATGCTCCTGTAGCTTCAGTAGCTTCATCCACAACAAGTGCTGATGAGATTTCTGCATCTTCAACTTCATTTGAGTTGCCACCATCTACATGGTTTCAAGAGTCTACATCAACATCTGTTGCTGCTGAAGGTTCTACAAACACTTGCACTGATCTATTTTATCCAGAGCTGAAGAATCACCCAATGTCTAAATCATTGGTGATATCAATGTTGGAGTTTCAACCAGAAGTCAATTGTCCAATTTCTGCTTCTATGCTCTCTTCATCAGTCAGCTAGAGCCAAAGAATTATCATGTTGCACTTAGAGACAATGGCTGGGTTGAAGCAATGCAGCTTGAGCTTCTTCAGTTCAAAAAGCAGCAAGTGTGGGAGCTTGTTCCTCTTCCCCCAGGTAAGTGTGCAATAGGCACTAAATGGGTGTTTAGGAATAAAACAGATGAAAATAGGCTTATTGTTAAGAACAAGGCCAGACTGGTTGTTCAGGGGTTTGCACAAGAAGAAGGTATTGATTATGATGAAACCTTTGCCCCTGTAGCCAGACTGGAGGCAATTAGATTGTTCTTAGCCTATGCTGCACTCCACAATCTTAAAGTTTTTCAAATGGATGTTAAAAGTGCATTTTATATGGTAAAATAAAAGAGAAGTTTATGTGTGTCAACCACCAGGTTTTGAGGATAATAAACACCCAGAATGGGTATACAAGCTTGATAAGGCTCTTTATGGGTTGAAACAAGCTCCTAGAGCCTGGTATGAGACATTATCTAACTTTCTTCTGCAAAATAATTTCACTAGAGGCTCCATAGATAAAACCTTATTTATTAAGAAGGTGGATCAGCATAAGCTACTTGTTCAAATTTATGTTGATGATATTATATTTGCATCCTCTGATCCCCAGTTGTGTGATGCAAAGGAAGTTTGAAATGAGTGAAATGGGAGAATTACAGTTCTTTCTAGGCTTGCAAATCAAACAAAAAGCTGATGGAATTTTCATTCATCAGTCTAAATATACAAAAGATCTTTTAAATAAGTTTGATTTACAAAATGTAAGCCCTGTTCTACTCCCATGTGCAACACCACACAATTGGATATTGATCAGAAAGGTAAAGCTGTTGAGGAAACGCTTTACAGATGTATGATTGGGTCCTTGATGTATTTAACAGCTTCTAGACCAGATATTATGTTTGCTACATGTGTTTGTGCTAGATTTCAGGCTGCACCTAAAGAGTCTCATCTGATTGCAGTCAAGAGGATCTTTAGATATTTGCAAGGTACACAATCTCTAGGTTTATGGTATTCCACTGGGCACTCTTGCAAATTAGTTGCTTTCTCTGATAGTGACTATGCAGGGTGTAAGTTAACCAGGAAATCAACTTCTGGTGGATGTCAATTCCTAGGCAACTGTTTGATTTCTTGGCAGAGTAAGAACAAACATCTGTTGCTACATCCACTGCTGAAGCCGAGTACATTGCTGCTGCAAGTTGTACATCCCAAGTACTCTGGCTTCAGAATCAACTTTTGGATTATGGCATTACAGAGACTAAGACTCCGTTATTAATGGATAGTGCTTCAGCTCTTTGCATTGTCAAAAATCCAGTCCAGCACTCTAGGACCAAACATATAGAAATTAGACATCATTTTATAAGAGATTGTTTTGAAAAGGGTCTAATTAATCCTATGTTGTGCCTAGTGCTGATGAGCTTGCAGACATTTTTACTAAGCCTTTGGATAGTTCAACTTTCCACAACCTGGTGTTAAGGCTTGGTATGCTGCAGCTAGAATAAGTGACAACTACTGATGATCTCAGTAATAGTACTGATGATCATTGGTAACCATGTCACATATAAGTACTGATGAGTTCTTTTACCCTCAGTAGTTTTATAACTACTGAAGGCTAAATGCCTCACAAGTACTGAAGTACTTTATCTATTCTAAACTAGTTACTGATGTAGTTACAACTACTGATGTAGTTACACTACTGATGTAGTTACAAACTGATGTAGTAAACTGATGTAGTTCAACTAGATGTAGTTACTGACGTACACTACTGAAATCAGTAAAAACAGAAGTACTGACGTCCTATGAAACACCTGAAAAGCAGATGAAAAGTCTAATGAGTAGTGTTGAGGACAGTATGAAACAGCTGAAAAGCTAAGAATTGACGAAAACAGCTGATGAGTAATTTCTCTTCAGTTGTTTCTACAACTGCTGTTTCTAAACAACTGAAGCAAGACCACAGTCTTCAGTAGTTTCACAACTACTGATAACTAATACCAAGTCTTCAGTTGTTTACAACAACTGATGGCAAAACCACTGTCTTCAGTAGTTTCACAACTACTGATGACAAACACCAAGTCCTCAGTTGTTTACATCATATGAAGTCAAAACCACGACCTTCAGTAGTTTCATAAATACTGATGGTTAACACCAAGACTTCAGCTGTTTCAACGTCTGATGGTCAAAACCAAGTCTTCAGTTGTTTTATAACACCTGATGACAACACCACCACTGTCAGTCATTTTAAACCTCTGAAGGTTAATACCACGTCATCAGTAGTTTCAAACAGCTGATGACCACACCAAAACCTTCAGTAGTTTTCTTTCAGCCTTTTCCTATCCTACCCTATAAATACCTGTCTTCTTCTCAAACGTTCCATTAGCCATTCTTCTGACCTTCATACTCTCAAAATGGCAACCATGAGTCTAAAACCCAGACATAATTGCGTCGCCTACCTCACGAAATCGGCCTTTGGACAAAGTTTGATCACGCCATAGACCTAATGGCTGATTCTCAGTATAGTACTGCTCTGCTCTTAAACTCGACCATCTACCCAGAGTCACTAAGTCAGTTTTGGTCCAATGCCTACGTTCACACTGATGTGCCTGTGCCTTCCGGCCAAATTTCTGTTCGGTCATTGGTCAACCAAAAACAAGTAGAGGTTACACCTGATAGCATTCGTCGAGTGCTAAATTTACAAGATGCTACTGCTGTGACTGAGTATCCGAAGGGCACAACTGATATGTCCTTCATCAACAATGGGTACGGACAAATCTTGAGCTGCTACCATACTGAAGAAGAACTTCCCTGATGCTGAACGACTGATATTTCATATGGTGAATGTTTGCTTAGCCTCGAAGACATCCTCATGGGATCAAATGTCTTCCCGGTGGCAACAGGTATATTCAATTCTAGAACACCACCTTTAAATTTTTCACAAATTGTGTTTCTAGAAATCAAAGATCTGGCACAGAAACCTGTGGAAACAGATGGCTATTATATCCCAGGTTTCTGATGGCCATAATTTTAAATGAATTACAAACTGATGGCCTTGTTGGCCTTGGAGTCCCTGCACCAACTGTTCTAGCTGAGGTATACTCCAGGCATAACTCCGACCAATCTCTCAAAGAAGCTGCCCGTTGCTCAAACCCAAGCAAAGGGAACCCACAGCTTCAACTGCCAGATCCAAAGTCCCCACCAAGCCAAAATCCAAACCAAACAAGCTAATCAGGGAGATGAGTCCCCTGATGATGCTCCTGTACCACCCAAACAGGATAAACCTACTGGTTCAAACCCTCCAGTAGTGTTAAAGACTCAACCAGCAACAGCCGCACAGGTATCCTCTCAAAAGGATCCTGTTGCAACCACTTCAGGGGAAACACATTACTGAGACCTCTCTCACTTGAGGAGGTTATCATTGAAGAGCATCCCTCTCCCCGGATGCAATCAGCTTCTATCTCCTCTCCCCATGCAAATGCCCCCCAAAGTCCAACCATTATAATTGCTAATGTGCTGACTCAGCTGCATGCCTCTCCTCCTCCCCTACAACCACCAACAAAGGGGAGAACAACAAAAATTGAGGAAGAGGATACACATGCTTCTGACAACCACAGCACCGGGGTTTAAATGTTCTATCTCCTGGTGTGGATATGGAGATCAGAACATCTGGTGAGGCTGCCACCTCTTCTGAATCAGCATATGATCAGACTGAGGTTGGTAACATAACTAAGACCTCACCAGAGGCAACAGCTGATGAAGGACAAAGTCCTGAGGCTGGAAGTCCCCAGTTCCAAGACAAAGGGGCACATGCTACATCTGGTCTACACCCAGTGCATGTACATCCTGCTACAAGCAGGAGGTCAGGTGATTCAGCATCTGCTGATGATGACCTGGGTTCTTTTATGATGTTCTTGCCCAGAACATAATCCTAGAGGAGGAAGTCAGTAGGCTGCAAAAACTACTTGACCAACTCTCTCAGGGAGAAAGACCATCTGCCACCACATCAACCCAACAGATGGCACCTTCCTCTGAAGGTCACTTAAACACACAGCCACTCAAAGTATCTCAGCCACCTGCCTCTGTTTCTGGCACCATTTCTCAGGACCAAAACCCCCCTGAGCAAATGGATGCTATCCCTCAAAATCCCCTATCTCTCATCACACCGCAGATAACGAACTTGTCATTAAAACTGTTGATGAGAGACTTTCTTCTGTCTTACAACCTATGGTGGAGGATGTACTGAGCAAAAGCTTTCTGCTGATCAAACCCTTAAAACCAATGCACCCAAAAAGGGGAGATTCCAGCAGTGAAAGCTAAAAGAAAGAGGATGGAGAAGGAGAAAGAGAAAAAGAAGACAAAGAAGTGGAAATAGAGAAGGACTGTGTGTATGAGACCGAGAAAGAGAAGGAGAATGAGAATGAGAAGGGAGCTGAAAAGGAGAAAGTACATGAAAGTCAAAAGACTTTCATGTCACATAAAGAAAAAGAAAAGTGCTGAAAAAGAGAAAACTTGAACGAAATGGTTAAAGAGGCTGATGCTGAACACAGCAGATCAATGGACAATATCATTGATCAGCTGTTTAGGCAAGGTTTCAATACTGAAAAGCTGGACTCTGAAATAAGAAGATTAGAGATCGAAGAGATTCAACAAAGATGGGCCAGCTACAGCACAATGGATAGAGAAAGACTTGAGATCATGATCAGATTTATCAGCAAATACCTTGGGAGATCATTGATCGAAATAAAATCATGGACCAGGGACAGCATCTTGGCCATAACCTCCAAGATCTGTTCGTCTGAGGCATATACTAAGGGATTAGTAATAGAAGCTTTGAATGAAGCAGGAGCAGGGAGCAGGACTGAGCTAGCCAAACACTCAAAAGCCACACTCACCTCCAAAATGCTAACTCAGCCTGTCAAATTCCCTCTCCAAAACAACCACAACCACAACCCACAAAACCAACTTCCTTACCCTCAAAACCAACAGCCGATGATGCACCTAAGCAGAAGAAGAGAAAGGTGTTGAGGCTGGAAGAAGAAGAAGATGATGATGAAGACAGGCTGCCGATCTCAGCTGTTCTGCAGTTGCCTAAGGCCAAAGATCTCTCTCTTGCAATAACTCCTGAGCAACAAGAGATGCAATCAAAGTGAAATTGGAAGAAGAAGAACAACACAGATTGCACGATGAAGAGTTATTGAGGAGAGTAGATAAAGCATATGCAGCCACTTCCTCCATCATTAATATGAAAAAACAAGCTCAGAGGATTTATACTCTTAGACATACTTTTCAGTATGTGAAAGAAAGAGTAAGAATTTGGCCTGATCCCAGGGTGGCTCATAGAATACAAAAGAAAAATATCCCTCAGAGATACAATGGGCAAGTGAAAAAGATTGTAGATGAAGTGATCTCCTTAGCCCTTGTAGTCTCACCCTGGGAAATCCTGGAAGATTTCAAAAAGGCCTACACCTCAAACATGCCCCCACAAAAGATGCTGGAGAACAATGATCAAAAGGGGCTGGTGTATAAGAGGTGAATGAGATCAGAAAGGATGAGTTACCACTGCTGTTAGAAGGTCATCATCCTGATGAATTTGCTTACAGACAGATTACAACAGTGGTACTCAAAAATGGAAAACAGGTCAAATTCCTGTCTGAGTACTATGGGCCAGAAGGATTCTTCGATGGTGAGGCAGAGGAGCTCACCATGGAGGAACAAATTGTATTTTTGGAGGCCTACACCAGGAATCCTACAAGCTCATAGTTGGGAAGTGAGTCTCATGGATGGGGGAACAGCTCAGTGTTCAATTCCCCAATACAGAGCTCCCATCCATACATTGCCAACCAAATCATCATAGACTCATTCCCAGGCCAGTGCTTATATGGGTTTGTTCTCAACTGATCAAGAAGGAAAAAGACCAACCATTCTACAACAATAATGGGAAAATAAATCAATTAGAGGTTTTGGCTGCATTGGTTCAGAGGGAGTTTGTTGGACCAAAAGAACCAATGAGCCAAGATCAGAAACCTCTAAGTCCCACATGATATCACAACAACTGCTGAAGGCTTCATCAGCAGTTCGACAAGTGCTGAAGACTTCAACAGCTGAAGATCAAGTACTGAAGACTTCAACAGATGAAGACTAAAGTGCTAAAGCTCAAAGCTGAAGAACACAAGTGCTGAAGCTGAAGACTAAAGTGCTGAAGTCCAACAGCTGAAGAACACAAGTGCTGAAGCTGAAGACCAAAGTACTGAAGGTCATAGGTGAAGAATACAAGTGCTGAAGCTGAAGACCAAAGTACTGAAGGTCAACAGCTGAAGAATACAAGTGCTGAAGCTGAAGACCAAAGTACTGAAGTTCAACAGTGAAGAATACAATGCTGAGCTGAAGACCAGTCTAAAGTTCAACAGCTGAAGAGTCCACAAGTGCTGAAGTTTCAGTAGTTTGTCACAACAGCTGAAGAGTACTTCTTCAGTAGTTGTGTTATCAGTAGTTTTAGTTTTTACTTTCAGTAGTTTTGTAAAACGACTGAAGAGCTTGTTCTTCAGTCGTTGTAGTTTCAGTAGTTTCTTATCAGTGTTTTGTAATAAGTAAACACTTAGCTTCTTGTAAGAAGATGTCAGCTGCTTGACATCTTCAGTAGTTTTAGTGTTTCAGTAGTTTGTTAATAATGGTTAGATGTCACTATCAAGTGACATCAGTCTACGTCATCTTCCTTATATAAGGAAGAATGACCTAAATTGTAATTTTGCGAATGCCAGCCAAAGCATGTGATTGAATGAAATATTCCTTTTGCAGAAACTTTCTCTCTCTATAACTAATTCTATTCATTGCTATATCTTTGGTATTCATGCTCGAATTGTGCTAGTTGGTACTCTATTCTGCTGCTGAAATCATTCGAATCGATCAAACTAGATGCTGAGATCCTATCACAAACAGTCAGATGAACAACAGATTTCTCAGATCCCTGCCTGAGAGATGGGACACATATACTATTGTCCTACGCTCCAGTGTAAATCTAGACAATCTATCTCTCACCCAACTTCATGGGAAACTGTTAACATTTGAAAGAGAGATAGAACAGAAAAGGAAACTGACTTCATCTGGGAAGCTCACTGGTGATTTTGTACCAGGGAATACTGCTCTGGTTGGTCATGAGTTAGAATATGTTACATCAGAAAGTTCTTATGATGAGCATATTGATTTCTCTTCAAACAATGGAGATCATGCTTTTGCTAGTATTGATAGTAATTCAGGATGTTATAGTGACAATCTGTGCTTTTTGATGGATGATTAGAAAGGAATTGTTGATGATGATTTGGAAGAGATGGATATTTTGAGCCAAATGGCATTAGTTAATATCAGATCTCAAAACTTTTACAAAAGGACAGGTAGAAAATTCCTGGTCTCTCTGGAAAAACCAAAGTTGGTTTTGACAAGAGCAAGTTGAGGTGTCACAAGTGCCATAGACTTGGACATTTTGCAAGAGAGTGTAGATCATCTGGATCTAACTCTTCTGCACCCTTTGTGACCTTTCCAGGCAATAATTCACAAAACAAAGGGCAACATTCTACCAGTTCTGGTCATTATTCACAAATTCAATCATCTCCTGCATATATTGTTCCTCAAGGTCAAATGCCATATCCTTATCCCTGTTTTTACATGCCTCAGTCCAATCAGGTTCCAGTACCCATAGCTCAACAATCACATGCCCTACCTGAGCCTCAACCATCTCAATCAAGTCAACAATCTCAATCTCAATCTCAATCACATCAAAGCTTTTTCACTCCTGGAGTTGTTGACTGGAGTAGTTTACCAGATGATCTTTCTGGTTATTCTGAACAAGTGTTTTTTGGTGCTGGTCAACATGGTGGTGAAAATCCTTTTGGAAATCTTGCTCTTATGGCCCTAGAGTCTACTGATGGTTCATGCTCAAATGCTTCATCATCACAGGTACCACAAGTATCTTCTGAGGCTAAGGCCAAGTTGTGTTCTGAGTCATGCATAGCTGCTTTTGCCTCAATTAGAGAAGCAAATGTAGCTTTAATTAATCAAAATCTTGACCTAGAAAAAGTGATTTCCAAAAGAAAAGCTGAGTTTGAGTCTGTTTTAAAAGAAAAAGATGATGAGATTTACAAATTAAAATGCCAAATCACTGATGAAAAGGCTAAGGTAGAGGTCATTTTAGAAAACCATAAAAGTCTCAAAGAAACACTTGCAGCTACTCAAGTTAAGTGTGAATGTTGGGTAACATCTTGCAAGGGTTTGAAATGCTTCTCAGTAAGCAAACTGCTTCAAATGTGAAGTTTGGGATTGGATATAATCACACTGAACCTCCTACAGATTTTACTCCCAAGACAGAAGTAAAATCTGAAGGTGAAATCAATTCCCAAACCACATCATCATGTGTCTCATCCTCAAGTGATAATGCACAATCAGAGGATGAAGTCAGTAATATACCTCAGCTAATCAATCTGCTGATGGTCTTAATGCTGATGAACACATGATCAAAGAAAAGTTGAGCACTTCAGGTGTTGTCTCACAAGGTATTCAAAGTACTGAAGAGCAAGTAACAACACCTGAAGAACATTTCAAACCAAATGGAACCAAACATGGTTTGACAACTGCTGAAGAATCTATCAGGAAATCCAAATGTACTGATAGAAAACTTCTGAAGAACAAGTCTTCAGTTGTTACAAATCCTTCAGTACTTCACATAAGTACTGAGAGGAAGAAGTACTGAAGAACACACCTTCAGTAGTTTCATCTTCTTCAGCAGCTGATCAACAGAAGATGAAGAAAAAGCCATATGAAATATGTGGTCTATTCAATCATCTCACTGATGAATGTTGGTACGAAAGGGTTCCAAATTTAACAAAGATAAAATCATTAAAAAGAAATTAATAAAATGAAAGATGAATTTGAAACCAAGTTTGTGCCACAAACATCTCAACCTGATAAACCAAAGTCTTTACAAAAATCTAAACAAAGAAGAGGTTTATCATAAAACAGCTGAAAATATTCCTCAAGGAGTATCAAAACAATAGACTAAGTCTGTGTCTTTCAAAAAGGAGGACATGGTGTGTCACAGGAACCATTCACAAACAAGTACTGATGTGTCTGCTGAACTGAAGGCTTTAACAACCAATCAGACACAACTTGTTATGATGGTTCAACATTTGTTGGGGAGAGTTAACCAAATAGATGTACCTGTGATTAAACCACTAAAAAGGAAAACTAAGCCAAAATCAAAGGAATCCTTTTCAGCACCATCTCCATCTTCAAAGGCTGTTAATCATGACAAATCAGTTAGTATAAAATCTGTTGATGAGAACAGACCCAAAACCAAAATGGTTTGGGTCTCAAAAGCTAACTAGTTGTTATGATATATGCAGGGTTCTTCAACATGCCATAGAAGCATCTGGTATGTGGACAGTGGAGGATCTATGCATATGACTGGGAGCAGATCTCTTCGTCATGACTACTCTCAAGGAAAGAAGGGATTTGTTTCTTTTGGTAATGATGCTAAGGGTTACATCATCGGCAAAGGCTTTGTTTCAAATGGTGAAATAAGGTTTGATGATGTTAACCATGTGGAGAATCTCAAGTACAATTTGTTGAGTGTCAGTCAATGTGTGATAAAGGGCATGTTGCACTTTTCACCGGTCAGAACTGTCGAATTCTGTCTTTCAATGTTTTGAGTATGATTGACAAGATATTGGATGAACATACTCTCCTGAAAGCCAACAGGATTGGAAGAGTATATGCCTTAGACTTATCAAAGAAATTTTTTCTAAAGGCCATCCATGTCTGTTCTCCAAGGCCTCTCCTCAGGAGTCTGAACTTTGGCACAAAAGGCTTGGTCATGTGAATCTTAGAAACATGAACCAGCTGATCCTTCATGGTTTAGTGAGAGGTCTGCCATTAAAGGAGTTCAAATGTGATGACAACTGTTCTGCTTGTTTAAAAGGAAAGCAACATAAAGTATCATTCTCTCCAATAGAAGAACCAAAGTCCATTGCCTGCTTGCAATTACTGCATATGGATCTTTTTGGTCCAGTAAGAGTGATGAGCATGGCAAAGAAAAAATACTGTCTGGTAATTGTGGATGATTATTCCAGATTTGTATGGACCTTCTTCTTACATTCAAAAGATGAGGCTGGTCAAATTATTATCTACTTTGTGTTGCATGTGGAAAAGCAGTATTCTCTTTTGTCAAGTGTGTGAGGAGTGATAATGGCACAGAATTTAGAAATCACACACTTGATGAATTCTATTTCTCTAAGGGAATCAAGAGGCAGTTTAGCATTCCAAGAACTCCTGAACAAAATGGAGTGGTGGAAAGAAAGAACGGGACCCTTATTGAAGCTGCAAGGTCAATGTTGGCTGATTCTGGTTTGCCACTAACCTTTTGGGCTGAAGCTGTTAACACAGCTTGCTATGTGCAAAATAGAGTATTGGTAAATCAAAGGTTGATAAAGACTCCTTATGAAGCAGTACATCATTTGGCTCCTCTGATTTCCTTCTTTAGAGCATTTGGGTGTCCTTGTTATATTCTCAACACAAAGGATCCACTTCAGAAGTTTGAATCAAAGGTGGATGCAGGGTACTTTGTTGGGTATTCATCTACTTGCAAGGCATACAGAGTTTTTAATTGCAGAACAAAGATTGTAGAAGAAACCTTGCATGTAAAGTTTAATGAATCTCCAAAGGAGAAAATCCCACAAAACCCTGTGGAGTTATTTGATCTGGACATACTGTAATATGTTCCTTATCAGTCTCCAACTGTTGCAGATTTTGTGAATCCATCATCTCCTGCCACTTGTTATACATCTGTTGGTATAAATGCAAGTTTTAGTGATCAGCTGCCTGAGTCTACTAAACTTGATGTTCTTGTAGCTTCAGTAGTTCCATCCACAACAAATGCTGATGAGATCTCTGAATCCTCTACTTCATTTGAATTGTCATCTCATTCTAGGTTTCAAGAATCTGGATCACCATCTGTTGCTGTTGAATCACCTACAAACACTTGCACAGATCTCATTGAGTATCAAGAACTGAAGAATCACCCCATGTCTCAGATCATTGGTGACATCAATGCTGGTGTTTCAACTAGAAGTCAATTGTCCAACTTTTGGTTCTATGCTCTCTTCATCAGTCAGCAAGAGCCAAAGAACTATCATATTGCATTAAGAGACAATGGATGGGTTGAAGCTATGCAACTTGAGTTTCTTCAGTTTCAAAAGCAGCAAGTTTGGGAACTGGTTCCTCTTCCCCAAGGTAAGTGTGCAATAGGCACTAAATGGTGTTTAGGAATAAAACTAATGAAAAAGGACAAATTGTCAAGAACAAGGTCAGACTGGTTGTATAAGGATTTTCACAAGAAGAAGGTATTGATTATGATGAAACCTTTGCCCCTGTAGCCAGACTGGAAGCAATCAGATTGTTTTTAGCTTATGCTACTTTTCATAATCTCAAGGTTTTTCAAATGGATGTCAAAAGTGCATTCTTATATGGTAAAATAAAAGAAGAAGTTTATGTGTGCCAACCACCAGGTTTTGAAGATCATAAACATCCAGATTGGGTGTATAAACTTGAGAAGGCTCTTTATGGACTAAAACAAGCACCCAGAGCCTGGTATGAAACACTGTCTAACTTTCTTCTTCAAAATAATTTCACTAGAGGCTCCATAGATAAACCTTGTTCATTAAGAAAGTAGGCATGCATAAGCTCCTTGTTCAAATTTATGTTGATGATATTATTTTTGCATCCTCTGATCCACAGTTGTGTGATGCCTTACTAAGTTAATGCAACAAAAGTTTGAAATGAGTGCCATGGGAGAATTACAGTTCTTTCTGGGGTTGCGAATCAAACAAAAGGCTGATGGAACTTTCATTCATCAGTCAAAATATACAAAGGATTTATTGAAAAAGTTTGATTTACAAAACTGTAAGCCTTGCTCTACTCCCATGTGCAGCACCACACAACTGGATGTTGATCAGAAAGGTAAAGCAGTTGATAAAATTCTTTACAGATGTATGATTGGTTCCTTGATGTACCTTATAGCTTCTAGACCAGACATTATGTTTTCAACTTGTGTTTGTGCTAGATTTCAGGCTGCACCTAAAGTATCCCATATGATTGCAGTCAAAAGGATCTTTAGATATTTGCAAGGAACTCAATCTCTAGGACTTTGGTACTCCATTGGGCACTCTTGCAAATTAGTTGCTTTCTATGATAGTGACTATGCAGGGTGTAAATTAACCAGAAAATCAACCTCTTGTGGATGCCAATTTCTAGGCAACTGTTTAGTTTCTTGGCAGAGTAAGAAACAAACCTCTGTTGCTACATCCACTGCTGAAGCAGAGTACATTGCTGTTGCAAGTTATACATCTCAGGTACTCTGGCTTCAGAATCAATTACTGGATTATGACATTACAGAGACTAAGACTCCTTTACTGATGGAGAGTGCTTCAGCTCTTTGTATTGTTAAAAATCCTGTCCAGCATTCTAGGACCAAACATATTGAGATCAGACATCATTTTATCAGGGATTGTTATGAAAAAGGTCTGATTGATCCAAAGTTTGTTCCTAGTGTTGATGAGCTTGCAGATATATTTACTAAGCCTTTGGACAGTGCAACTTTCCAAAATCTTGTGCTAAGGCTTGGTATGCTGCAGCTTGAATAATTTGACAACTACTGATGATCTCAGCTCATAAGTACTGATGAGCATCAGTATACAGCTGTCAAAAATAAGTACTGAAGTTATTTTATCTTCAGCAGTTTTCATAACTACTGAAGACTAAATTCCTTAAAGTACTGAAG
Organism: Flaveria trinervia; assembly: GCA_025506515.1. Lineage (NCBI taxonomy): Eukaryota > Viridiplantae > Streptophyta > Magnoliopsida > Asterales > Asteraceae > Flaveria > Flaveria trinervia. The sequence goes on from JACCIX010000301.1 coordinate 162,798, forward strand.
TACTTTATTTGTTGCAAAGTACTGATGTGGTTACAACTACTGAAGTCTGTTCTAACAGATAAGTACTGATAACCAATGAAACATCTGAAAATCAGATAATCTGCTGAGTAAGTGTTAAGGTCAAATGAAACAACTGAGATATGTGAATTGACGACAACAACTGATGAGTAATTTTATTCTTCAACTGTTTCTAACCCTGCTGTTCATTTCAAAACAACTGAAGCCAAAACCAAGTCTTCAGTAGTTTTCAACTACTGATGACAAACACCAAGTCTTTAGTTGTTTACAACATCTGAAAGTTAAAACCATGTCTTCAGTCGTTTTCTAACCACTGATGACTAAAACCAAAACTTTCAGCTGTTTTCTTTCAGCCATTTCATAACCTATAATACCTAACCCTAACTTCAAACTTTTCATAAATCGATTTTCGAACGTTCATCTTCCATTAATGGCGACCATGCAAATCAAACCACGACACAATGTGTTGCTACTTCACAAAATTGGCCTTTTGGACAAGTTTGATGATGCCATTGATCTGATGGTTGATTCCCCGTATCAAACTGCTTTTCTTCTGAATCCAACCATCTATCCAGACACTCTTTGTCAATTCTGGACAAATGTCACCATCCATACTGGTGAGAATGATGTCGCGATCACTCTCCAGTCATTTGTAAACCAGAAGAAGGTGGTAGTCACTCCTGCTATCATTCACCAACGCTTGATCTGAATGATGCTACATTTGTCACCAAATACCCGAAGGGCACCATTGATCTCTCATTCATCAATCATGTATATGAGGGCAACCTAAGTGCTACAACCATTCTGAAGAAGCACTTCCATGATGCTGAACGCCTAATCTTCCACATGATCAACGTTTTCCTTGCCCCCAAAACCTCTTCATGGGATCAAATGTCATCCAGGTGGCAGCAATATTGTATTCTATTCTTGAACACCAAAGCTTAAATTTTTCTGAAATTATATTTTTAGAATTAAAAGATCTGGCAATGAAACCTGTAGCTAACAGATGGCTATTATATCCAAGGTTTCTTATGGCCATAATCATGAATCAGTTACAATCTGATGGCCCTGTTGGCCTTGGAGTCCCTGCTGTGGTAGTTTTGCCAGAGGTATACTCCAGGCACAACTCTGACCCACACCTCAAAGAGGCTGCCACCTAAACCAAAGGTACCCATAGCCTCATCCTCCAGATCCAAAGTCCCCTCCAAACCTCATTCCAAACAACCCAAAAAGGCTACTCGAGGAGTTGAGTCCCCTGATGATGCCCCTGCAACACAAAGGCAGGATGAAACTATGGGTAGTAATCCCCCTGTAGTTTCTAGGACTCTACCAGCTGAAACCACTCAGGTATCCTCTCAACAGGATCCTGATGCAACCAAAAATAGGGAAACCACATTACTGGAATCTCTCTCACTTGAGAGGATTGCCATTGAAGAGCACCATTCACCCCAGGTGCAATCCTCTTTACACCTATCTCCCACTGAAGCCCTCCTACAAGCCCAACTATGGTTATTGCACAAGTGCTGACTCAACTACATTCCTCTACCCCTCCCCAGAAACCTATTACCACTGAGAAAACCTCAACAGTTGAGGGAGAGGATTATAATGTGGCTGATAACCCATAGCACAGGGATTGCAGAGTTCAATCTCCCTGTGTAGAGGAGGAGATTAGACCATCTGGTGAGGCTACCTCTTCTCCTGTTTTAGCACATGATCAGGATGAAGATGGTATCATTTCTAAGTCCTCACCAGAGGCAACTGCCAATGAAGGACATCATCCTGAGGCAGGAAGTCCCCAGTTCCAAGAAATAGGGGCACATGTGAATACTGATCTACACTCAGCACATGTTCATCCTGATTTCATCAAGAGGTCAGCTGATTCAGCACAGACTGATGATGACCTGGGCTTTTTCTTTGATGTTCTAGCCCACAATACTATTCTTGAGACTGAGGTATGCAGACTACAAGAACTGCTTGCCAAAATGTCACAAGAATCAAGTCCATCTGCCCAAATTCACCCACAGATGGCAGTTTCTCCTGAAACTATACCAATACTGAGCCACTCTCAACAAATTTACCACCAGCCTCTGCTTCAGGTGCCATTTCTCAGGGACAGAACCCCTCTGAGCTAATGGTTGCTGCCTTTCAAACTTCCTTACCTCTCATCACTTCCATAATCACAAACACTATACATCAAGCCATTGATGAGAGGCTTTCCTCAAATCTTCAATCTTTAGTTGATGCCTATTTCTAAGAAACTTTCTGACATTCACACCCCTGAACCCAATGCAATCAAAAAGGGGGAGTCTAAGTCAGTGAAAGTAGACAAAAGAAAAAGAGCTGAAGAGGAAGCAGAAAAAGAGAGGAAAGAAAAGGAAATGATCACCTACAAGAGGAAGAAAAGCTTTGAAAAGACTAAAGGTGAGAAAAAGTTTGAAGAATTGATCAAAGAAGCTGATGAGCAACATAGCAGATCTATGGATAAGATTATTGATCAACTCTTCAGACAAGGATTAACACTGCCAAACTTGATTCTGAAATCAAAGGTTAGAGATTCAAGAGATTGAACAAAGATGGGCAAGTTAGAGTGAGAAAGAAAGGGAAAGGCTGGAAACTATGGCAAGATTTATATCAAACTTCTGGGAAGGTCAATCATTGAAGTAAAATCATGGTCCAGAGACAGTATTTTGGAGATAACCACCAGAATCTGTTCTTCTGAAGTATTTAACAAGGGATTGATCATAGAAGCTCTTGATGAAGCTGGTGCTGGGAAAAGACTGATATGGCAAAATTATCCAAATCTTCACTCACATCCAAGATGCTAGAGCAGCCTGCACAATCACCCAAACCAAAACAACCACCTTCACAACCCTCAAAACCAACTCCTTTACCCAATAAACCTACTCAACCCACTACCAATGATGCACCTAAGAATAAGAGAAGGGTGTTGAGGATGGAAGAAGAAGAAGATGATGATGATGAGGATGATAGTCTGCCAATCTCTGCTGTTCTCAAAATAAAAATTCCTGAGCCTAGGAGTCAACCAACAATAATCACACCTGACTTCCAAAGGCAAATGGTAAAACTCAAACTTGAAGAAGAAGAAAAACACAAACAACATGATGTAGCTATTAAGGATGATTGATAAAGAGTTCCCCAAGTCTTCATCCATACAAGCTATGAAGAAACATGCTCAGAGGTTTATGCTCTCAGATTTACATTCCAATATCAGAAAGAGAGAGTGAGAATTTGGCCTAACCCCAGAGTAAGTGACAAAATTCACAAAAAGAAGATTCCAAGCAGATACAATGGCCAAGTAAAGAAGATTGTAGATGCTGTGATAATGCTGGCTATTGTAGTGTCACCCTGGAAATCCTTGATGACTTCAAGAGAGCTTACAAGTCTAAAATGACTCCACAAACTTTACTAGAAAACAAAATTCAGCCAAAAAAAAACACTCCCCCTGAACCAATGCAGCCAAAAGCTTAACTTATTGAGGTCCCACTTATTGTGGCAATAATTGGTCTTTTTTCTTCTTGATCAGCTAAGAAGATGACCCAATTAAGCACTGGCCTGGGAATAGATTTCTGAAATTTGGTTAGCATAGTATGGATAGGAGCCCTGACTTTGGGGAACTGGACAAAGGGCTGTGGTCCTATCCATGAAATCTACTTCCCATGTATAAGCCTGTAGGATTCTCTGGTGTATGCTCTGAGAAACATAATTTGTTCTTCCATGGTAAGATTTTCAGCTCCACCATCAAACAGTCCTTCACGCCCATACAGCTCTGAAATGTACTTAGCCTGTTTGCCATTTTTGAGCTCAACTGTTGTGATCTGTCTGTATGCAAACTCATCTGGGTGAGTCCCTTCAAGTAACAGACTGAGCTCATTTTGTTTGAAGTTCTCAAGCCTCTTGTAGACTAACCCCTTTTTAATTACTTTGTTCTCTAACATCTTTGGGGTGGCTGTTTAGTTTCATAGGCCTTTCTAGAAATCTTCTACAATTTCCCAGGGTGATACTACAAGGACCACTGTGATCTCTTCATCTACGATCCTTTTTACTTGGCCCTTGTATCTCGAAGGAATGTCTTTCTTCACAATTCTATGAGCCACCCTAGGATCAGGCCATATTCTCACCTTTTCCTTTTGATATTGAAATGTGTTAGCAAGGGTGTACAATCTCAGAGCTTCTTTCTTCATACTGATTATTGATGAAGAAGCAGCATAAGTTTTGTCTATGCTTTTCAGCATCACATCATCATGAAGCTTTTGCTGCTGTTCTTCTTCTATCTTTACTCTCACAGCTTCCATCTGTGAGGTGGGAGTGATGGGCAAAGGTTTGGCTTTAGGCAAAGTTAGGACTGCAGAAAGAGGCAGCCTATCTTCTTCCTCATCATCCTCTTCTTCTTCTTCTTCTAGCCTCAACACCCTTCTCTTCTTCTTCTTGGGTGCATCATCGGCTGTTGGTTTTGAGGGTAATGGAGTTGGTTTAGTGGGTTGTGGTAGTGGTGATTTTGAAGTGGGAGGTTTTGCAGGTTGTTCTAGCATTCTTGTAGTGAGTGAGGCTTTTGAGTGTTTTGCTAGTTCCTTTCTGTTCCCAGCACCTGCCTCATTTAGTGCTTCAATCACCAATCCCTTAGTGTATGCTTCAAACGAACAGATCTTGGTCGTTATTGCCAAGATACTGTCCCTGGTCCATGACTTAATCTCGATCAATGATCTCCCAAGGTACTTTGCAATGAATCTGATCATGATCTCTAGTCTTTCTCTTTCTAATGCATCATAACTTGCCCATCTTGAGTTAATTTCTTCAACTTCAAGTCTCCTAATCTCTGAGTCAAGCTGTGCAGTATCGAACCCCTGTCTATACAGTTGATCAATAATGGAGTCCATTGATTTACTGTGTGTAGCATCCGCCATTTTGATCATCTCATCGAGTTCGAGTTCTTTTTCTTTTCCTTCAACCTTCCTCTTCTTATATGTGACATGAAAGTCTTTGTGACTTTCACCCACTTGATTAATGTCAGCTCCCTTCACAAACTCCTCTTCCTTCTCAGTCTCCTTTTCTTTCTTCCCTTCTATGCTCTTCCTCTTTGCTTTCACTGACTGACTCTCCCCCTTTTGGTTGCATTGGTTGCAAGGGTTTGAGTAGCAGAAAGCCTTGTGCTCACAATCTCCTCCACCAGGGGTTGTATGATTGAGGGAAGCCTCTCATCCATGGTTTTGATCATAATGTCTGTGATCATTGGGGTGATGAGAGGTAGGGATTGCTGAAAGATAGCAGTTGTTTGCTCAGAGGGGTTCTGTCCCTGAGAAGCAGTGCTAGAAATAGAAGCTGGTGGCTCGGAAGTTTTGAGTGGCTGAGTGTGTGGGAGACCTTCAGGTGAAGGTGCCATCTGTGGGTTTATGATGGTGGCAGATGGACTTGCTTTTTGAGAGAATTGGTCAAGTAGTTTTTGTAGTCTACTGACTTCTTCCTCAAGAATTATGTTATGGGCCAGAACATCATAAAAGAAGCCCAGGTCATCATCAGTAGATGCTGAATCACCTGACCTTCTGCTTGTAGCAGGATGTACATGCACTGGGTGTAGACCAGTTTTAGCATGTGCCCCTTTTTCTTGGAACTGGGGACTTCCAGCCTCAGGACGATGTCCTTCATTAGCTGTTGCCTCTGGTGAGGTCTTAGCTATGTTACCAGCCTCAGTCTGATCATGTGCTAATTCAGAAGAGGTGGCAGCCTCACCAGATGTTCTGGTCTCCATATCCACACCAAGAGATAGAACAGTTAAACCCTTATGCTGTGAGCTGTCAGAAGCATGTTGATCCTCTTCCTCAATTGCTGTGGTTTTCCCCTTTGTTGGTGTTTGTTGGAGAGGAGGAGAGGCATGTAGCTGAGTCAGCACGTTTGCAATAATGAGAGTAGGACTTTGTGGGGCGGTTGCAGTGGGAGATGGGGTAAAAGCAGTATGCACCTGGGGAGAATGGTGCTCTTCAATGGCAATCTCCTCAAATGAGGAAGATCCCAGATTAGTGGGTACCCCTTCTTTGGTTGTTGCAGGCTCCTTTTGAGAGGAATCCTGAGCGGCTGTGGCTGGTGAAGTCCTTGTATCCACTAGGGGGTTATAACAAGTGGATATAGCCTGCGTTTGTGTTGCAGGGGCATCCTCAGGGGACTCATTTCCCTGAGTAGCCTTTTTTGTCTTCTTTTTAGTGGGTTTGGTGGGGACTTTGGATTTGGAGGTGGTGGCTATGGGTTCTAGCTGCGTGGGTTTGCGCAGCTTGGCAACCATTTTTAGTGATTGGTCAGAGTTGTGCCGGAGTATACTTCAGGAAATATAGCCGTAGCAGGGACTCCCAGACCAACAAGTCCCTCAGCTTGAAGCTGGTTTTCAATTATGGCCATTATGAACCGAGGATATAATATCCAACGGTTAGCAAGTTGTTTTTGGGCCATATCCTTGAGCTCTAAAAATAGTATTTCAGAAAAATTTAAAGGTTGTTGCTCAAGGATGGAGTACATTACCTGTTGCCACCTTGTGGACATTTGATCCCATGATGAAGTCTTGGGGCAAGGCAGACATTTACCATGTGAAAGATGAGACGTTCAGCATCCTGGAAATGTTTCTTCAATATGGTAGATGCACTCAGGTTACCCTGGTATCCATGGTGGGCAAATGATTTATCTAGTGTGCCCTTTGGATAACCAGTTGGGAAAGTGGCATCATCCAGATTGAGGGTTTGGCGAAGAATGTCTGGAGTAATGACCACTTTTTGACGATGGACAAACGATTGAAGAGACTCTGTGTCATTCTCCTCAGAGACAAGAGTGACATTTGTGCAGAGTTGGTTAGAGATTCGGCATACATGGTGGGATTTAACAGAAAAGCTGTTTTGTAAGGTGACTGAACCATTAAATCAATGGCGTTGTGAAACTTGGTCCAGTATGGCGATTTTGTGAGATCTGCGACACAGTTGTGTCGAGGTTTTAGTTGCATGGTCGCCATTGATGAAGAGAGGTTACAGAGTTTTTGAACGTTAGGTTTGAGAAGAGAAGAAAGTAAAAACTCTGAACGTGGGATAAGGTATTTAAGGGTAGGGTTAGAAAACGACTGAAGGTTTTGGTGTTAGTCAACAGTTGTTGAAACTACTGATGACGTGGTATTAACTTTCAGAGGTTTGGAATGACTGATCGTATTGGTGTGATCAGCAGTTGTTATAAAACAACTGAAGACTTGGTTTTAACCGTCAGACGTTGAAACAGCTGAAGTCTCTGATTTAGTCATCAGTAGTTATAAAACTACTGAAGACAGTTTTGACTTCAGGTGATGAAACAACTGAGGACTTGGTATTAGTCATCAGTAGTTAGGAAACTACTGAAAACTTTGGTTTTACCATCAGTTGTTGTAAACAACTGAAGACTTGGTGTTAGTCATCAGTAGTTGTGAAACTACTGAAGACATGGTTTTGCTTCAGTTGTTTAGAAAGAAACAGCAGTTAGGAAACTACTGAAGACAAAAAGGCTCATCAGTAGTTGTCGTCAATTCATTGCTTTTCAGCTGTTTCATACTGTCCTCAACACATACTCATCAGACGTTTTCATCTGTTTTCAGATGTTTCATAGGACATCAGTACGTATTTGTATTTCTGACAACAGTAGTTGTAGCTACATCAGCTGTTGTAACTACATCATTGTTTTAACAAATAAAGTACTTGAGTACTGAGAAGTTAGGCTCTAGTAGTTTAAAGAAAACTTCCGGAGAGAAAATAACTTCAGTACTTATATATATGACAATAATAAACTAATGATCATCAGTACTTGTGAGCTGGGATCACCAGTAGTTGTCACTTATTCTAGCTGCAGCATACCAAGCCTTAACACTAGGTTTTGGAAAGTTGTGCTATCCAAGGGCTTAGTGAAATGTCTGCAAGCTCATCAGCACTAGGAACAAATTTTGGATCAATCAGACCTTTTTCAAAACAATCTCTAATAAAATGGTGTCTGATTTCAATATGTTTAGTCCTAGAGTGCTGGACAGGATTCTTGACAATACAAAGAGCTGAAGAGTTGTCCATTAACAATGGGGTCTTAGTCTCTATTATGCCATAATCCAATAATTGGTTTTGAAGACAGAGTACCTGAGATGTACAGCTTGCAGCAACAATGTACTCTGCTTCAGCAGTTGATGTAGCAACTGAGGTCTGCTTCTTACTCTGCCAAGAAATCAAGTCGTTGCCTAAGAATTGGCATCCTCCAGAAGTGGACTTTCTTGTCAACTTACACCTTGCATAGTCACTGTCAAAAAAGCAACTAATTTACCAGAATGTCTAGTAGAATACCATAAACCTAGAGATGGAGTGCCTTGCAGATATCTAAAGATCCTCTTGACTGCAATCAAATGAGACTCCTTAGGTGCAGCCTGAAATCTAGCACAAACACATGTAGCAAACATAATATCTGGTCTAGAAGCTGTTAAGTACATCAAGGAGCCAATCATACATCTATAAAGTGTTTCATCAACCACTTTACCTTTCTGATCTGTATCCAGTTGTGTGGTTTGCACATGGAGTAGAACAGGGCTTACACTTTTGTAAATCAAACTTTTCCAAAAGATCTTTTGTGTATTTGGACTGATGAATGAAAATTCCATCAGCCTTTTGTTTGATATGCAAACCCAGAAAGAACTGTAATTCTCCCATGGCACTCATTTCAAACTTTTGTTTCATCAACTTTGTAAAGGTATCACACAACTGTGGATCAGAGGATGCAAAAATAATATCATCTACATAAATTTGAACAAGTAGATTATGCTGCCCAGCTTTCTTAATGAATAAAGTCTTATCTATGGAGCCTCTAGTGAAATTATTTCCAGAAGAAAGTTGGATAATGTCTCATACCAGGCTCTAGGAGCTTGTTTCAACCCATAGAGAGCCTTATCAAGCTTACACCCAATAGGATGTTTATTGTCCTCAAAACCTGGTGGTTGACATACATAAACCTCTTCTTTAATTTTCCCATACAAAAATGCACTTTTGACATCCATTTGAAAAACTTTAAGGTTGTGATAAGCAGCATAAGCTAAAAACAATCGAATTGCTTCCAGTCTGGCTACAGGGGCAAAGGTTTCATTATAATCAATACCTTCCTCTTGTGAAAACCCCTGTATAACCTGTCTGGCCTTGTTCTTAACAATAAGCCCATTTTCATCAGTTTATTCCTAAACACCCATTAGTGCCTATTGCACACTTACCTGGAGGTAGAGGAACCAGTTCCCACACTTGCTGTTTCTTGAACTGAAGAAGCTCAAGCTGCATGGCTTCAACCCATCCATTCCCTTAAAGCAATGTGATAGTTCTTTGGCTCTTGCTGACTAATGAAGAGAGCAGAAGCAGAAATTTGACAATTGACTTCTTGTTGAACGCCAGCATTGATATCACCAATGATTTGAGACATAGGGTGATTCTTCAGATCTTGGTACACAATAAGATCTGTGCAAGTGTTTGTAGTAGGCTCAGCAGCAACAGATGGTGATGGTGAAGCATTTCCTTGAAACCAATCAGTAGATGGTAATTCAAAGGAAGTTGAAGTTGAAGAAATCTCATCAGCATTTGTTGTGGATTGTGCTACTGAAGCTACAGGAACATCAGGTCTAAGCTGAATCAGGCAGTTGATCACTAAACTTGAAAAGGTGATTACTGATATCATCATCATCATCAGTAACACCAGATGGATGACTAGCTACAGAAGATGATGGATTCATATGATCTGCAACAGCAGGTGGTTGATAAGGAACATATTGCAGAATGTCCAGATTAAACAACTCCACAGGGTTTTGTGGAATTGTATCCTTAGGGGATTCATTGAACTTCACATGCAAGGTTTCTTCAACTATCTTTTTCCGACAGTTGAATACTCTATAAGCCTTGCAAGTGGATGAATACCCAACAAAATACCCGCATCCACCTTAGAATCAAACTTTTGGAGTTGATCCTTTGTGTTGAGAAGTAACAGGGACATCCAAATGCTCTAAAGAATGAAATCAAGGGCCAAATGATGAAAAACTTCATAAGAGTTTTCATCAACCTCTGATTTACTAAGGCTCTATTCTGTACATAGCAGGCTGTATTGACAGCTTCAGCCCAAAAGGTCAGTGGCAGACTAGAATCAGCCAACATGGACCTTGCAGCTTCAATGAGGGTCATGTTCTTTCTCTCCACTACTCCATTTTGCTCTGGGTCCTTGGGATGCTATACAGCCTCTTGATTCCCTTTGACAAGTAAAACTCATCAAGAGTGTGTTTCTGAATTCAGTACCATTGTCACTCCTCACACACTTAACTGGTAGAAAATACTGCTTCTCAACGTGTAACACAAAGTTCATAATGGACTGCGCAGCCTCATCCTTTGAATGCAAGAAGAAGGTCCATACATATCTAGAGTAATCATCCACAATTACCAGACATATTTCTTCTTTGCCATACTCATTACCTTCACAGGACCAAAAAGATCCATGTGCAGTAGTTGTAAGCAGGATTAGACTTGGATTCTTCTATGTTGGGAATGAAACTTTATGTTGTTTCCCTTTTAAGCATGCAGTGCAGATTTATCACAATTGAACTCCTTTATTGGAAGACCTCTCACTAAACTCTTGTGGATCAGCTGATTCATGTTTTTGAGATTAACATGACCCAGCCTTCTATGCCACAGTTTAGATTCTTGGAGAGAGGCCTTGGAGAACAAGCATGGATGGCCTCTTAACTCAATTTTCTTTGACAGATCCAAGGCATATACTCTTCCTATCCTGTTAGCCTTCAGGAGAGTATTATCATCCAGTACTTTGTCAATCAGGCTTAGAACCTTGGAAGACAGAATCCTACAGTTCTAGCTTGTGAAAAGAGCAACATGTCCTTTGTCACACATCTGACTGACACTCAACAGATTGTATTTGAGATTCTCCACATGGTTGACATCATCAAATATAATATCTCCATTAGACACAAATCCATTTCCAATGATGTAACCTTTAGCATCATTTCCAAATGAGACAAATCCTTCTTTCCCTGAGAGTAATCATGAGAAGAGAGCTGCTCCCAGTCATGTGCATGGATCCTCCACTGTCCACATACCAGATGCTCTCTTGGCATGTTGAAGAACCCTGCACAATCATAAGAAACTAGTTAGCTTTGGAGACCCAAACCTTTTTGGTTTTGGGACTGACTTTATCAACAGATTTAACCATAGTTGGTTTCTTATGATTAACAGCTGATGAAGATGGAGATGGTGCTGAAGTAGATTTGGACCTGGAATTCCTCTCCAGTGGTTTGATCACATGGGCTTCAAGTTGGTTAACTCTCCCCAACAGATGCTGAACCATCATAACAAGCTGTGTCTGATTTGAAGCTCGAGCTTTCAGTTCATTTGACACTCCAGAGCTTGTTTTTGATGAGTTCTTGTGACCCACCATTCCTCCTTCTTAGATTTCACAGACTTAGTCTTATGTTTATCATGAGGAACAATATCAGCTGTCTTCTGATAAACCGTATCCTTCTTAGTGGATTTGGGTAAGGCCTTGGGTTTATCAGGTTGAGATGATTGTGGTACAAACTTGGTCTCAAACTCAGTTTTCATTTTATTTATTTCTAGTTTAATGAGCTCATCCCTTTGGAGCTTTAAACCCTTTTTGTACCAACATTCATCAGATAGATGATTGAATTTACCACAAATTTCACATGGTTTATTCTTCATCTTGGACATCTTTACTACTGAAGTGGAAACTACTGAAGGTGTGATCTTCAGTACTTTCCTCCTATCAGTACTAGGTACTAAGGATTTGTAATAGCTGAAGACTGGTAATTCAACTGTTTTCCATCCGTCCTAATAGACTGTTTGATGGATTCCTCAGCAGTTGTTAGTCCTTGTATTCAACTGATTTGAAATGCTTTTAAGATGTTGGTCTCTTTCAGTACTTGGGGTACATTGAGGAACAACATCTGAAGTACTCAGCTTCATATGAGTCTCAGTAGTTAGACCATCAGTCAATTTATTTGTTGAGATCTTAACACTGGTTTCATTCTCTGATCTTAGATTATCATTGGAGAATGACTCACATGATAATGTGGTTTGAAGATTGCTTTCACTTTCAGACTTAACTATGGAGTTAGGATAAGTAAGTCTGTTGGGGGCAGTATGGTTGTAACCAATGCCAAACTTCACATGTGAAGCAGTTTGCTTGCTAAGAAGCATTTCAAAACCCTTGCATGATGAGACCCAGCGTTCACACTCAACTTGGGTCACTGCAAGTTTTTCTTTGAGACTCCTGTGGTCTTCCAGAATAACCTCTAGCTTGGCCTTTTCATCATTTAAATGGCATTTAAGCTTATAAATCTCATCACTTTTACTGTTAAGATCAGACTCATACTCAGCTTTTCTTTTGAAAATGGTTTTCTCAAACTCAAGTTTTTGATTTATTAATGCTACATTTGCCTCTCTAATAGAGACAAAGGCAGCTATGCATGATTCAGAACATAACTTGGCTTTAGCCTCTGAAGATACCTGAGTTACCTGTGAAGATGATGCATTTGAACAGGAACCCTCAGTAGACTCCAGGGCCATGAGAGCAAGATTTCCAAAAGGGTGTTCACCACCATGTTGACTAGACCAACATAGTATTGCTCAGTGTGACCAGACAAGTTATCAGGTAAGCTACTCCAGTCAACAACTCCAGGTGTGAAGAGCTGTGATGAGGTTGTGATTGAGATGGAGATGGTTGAGGTTCTGGTAGTGCATGAGATTGTGGTACAATAGGAGCTTGAACTTGATTGACTGTGGCAAATAATAGCAGGGATAAGGATATGGCATTTGACCCTGAGGAACAAAATATGCAGGAGATTGAGGGGTGATGAAAGACTAGAACCAGCAGAATGTTGCCCTTTGGATTGTGAATTGTTATTTGGAAAAATCAAAAAGGGTGCAGAAGTGTTAGATCCAGTTGATCTACACTCTCTTGCAAAGTGTCCAAGCTTGTGGCATTTGTGACACTTCAACTTGCTCTTGTCAAAACCGACTTTGGTTTTGTCAGAGAGTCCAGGAAATTTCCTGCCAGTTCTCTGTAGAATTTCTGAGATCTGATATGATCAAGGCCATTTGGCTCAAAATATCCATCTCTTCTAAATCATCATCAGCAATGCCCTTCAAATCATCCATGATAAAGCATAGATTGTCACTATTATTACCAGAATGACAATCAACACTCACAAAGGCATGATTAGAATTGTTTGAGGTGAAATCAATATGCTCATCGTAGTGGCATTCTGATCCTACATACTCTGACTCATGACTTACCAAGGCAGTGTTTCCTGGTACAAAATCATCAGTGAGCTTTCCAGATGATGACAGTTTTCGTTTCTGTTCTATCTCTCTCTCAAATGTGAGCAATTCCCATGGAGTTGGGTGAGAGATAGTTTGTCCAAATTTCCACTGGAGCGTAGGAAAATAGTATATGTGTCCCATCTCTCAGGTAGTGATCTGAAAAATCTGTTATTCATCTGGCTATTTGGGTACTCATGTTTGACCATTTTTAATTCAGAGATCAAACAAGAGAACCGCTCAAACTGTTGAGTCAGTGTCTCACCCTTCCTATGAGAGAATGTCTCATATTGTTGGGCAAGGATTTCTCTATATTTTCCAAGACCTCATCTGTCCTCCAAATAGTTCTTTCAAGGCATTCCAGAGGTCATGGGCAGTTTCTTAATGCATTAGCCCAGAATAGATTTCATTGGGCAGTGCCATGGCCAGAATTCCATGGGCTTTTGCATCAATCTCAAACAATTTCTTATCCTCATCTGAGTATTGCTCCCTCCTCTTCGGAACCATTTGATTGGTTTCCGGGTTATTCACCATAGGCTTGTGTGGACCATGTACCACTGATGTCCAACAACATGAGCTGTTAACAGACAGGTGATGGAGCATTCGTCGTTGCCATATGTTGTACTCATTCCTAACCAGCATCAGAGGCTTGGTTGAGGAACCAGTATTGTGAGGATCATTGGAAGGAGTAGTCATTTTAGGTCCAAATACAATTTAATTCAAGCTTTTAAAAGATTTTACACAGACCACAACAGACTCAATGAAACCAAGAATAAATCTCAAGATGAATGACCAAAAACATAGAAAATTCAATCTCTATAACCGTTTCTTGCAAAAATGCTAATTCAATCAAACTTAGATCTTGGATAGCAGTTTCAATGATCAATTATTAGATCGATCAATGATGAACCAGCTCTGATACCATTTGACAGGATTAGTGATCTCAAGTTTGATGGATTAGAGTGTAACGCAGCGGAATAAGAACAAGAATTAGACAAATTATAGCAAGAATTTGATATTCGTATGCATTAAGAACAAATACGGTTGTAACGAGAGAATATATTTCTGTGAAAAGGAATGTTTCAATAATATCAAATGTTTCTGCTCAATCATTCACGATTACAATTAGGTTGGCACTCCTTATATAGAGTGCAATCACTGTTGATATCACGGGACAGTGACATCTGGCAGATTTGTTACAAAAATAACTAAAACTTAACAAACTACTGAAATGTTCATAACTACTGAGAACATATCAGAGTGCTAAGTATAAAACATAAAACTACTGATACGAAACTACTGAAACTACAACGACTGAAGAACAAGCTCTTCAGTCGTTTTACAAAACTACTGAAAAGAAAAACATAAAACTACTAAAAGAAAACCGTCACAACTACTGAAGAAGACCTCTTCAGCTGTTGTGACAACGATGATACTTGGTCTTCAGCACTTGTCTTCAGACTTTGTCTTCAGCACTTGTCTTCAGACTTTGTCTTCAGCACTTGTGTCTTCAAACTGTCTTCAGCACTTGTGTCTTCAGACTTTGTCTTCAGCTGTTGTGGACTTCAGCAATTGTTGTGACGTCTGTGGGACTTAAGGTTTTTCTGATCCGGCTCATTGGTTCTTTTGGTCCAACACATTACTAGAAAACAAAATGGTAAAGAAGGGGTTAATCTACAAGAAGCTTGAAGAAATAAGAAGAAATGAGCTCAGTTATTGCTTGAAGGCACTCATCCTGATGAGTTTGCATACAGAGAGATAACAAATGTGGAGCTGAAAAATGGAAAGCATATTAAGTACTTATCTGAGTACTATGGGCCTGAGTTTTTCTTTGAAAGTGGAGCTGAAGAACTCACAATGGAAGAACAAGTTGTTTTCCTTGAGGCCTATGTCAGAGAGTCTTACAGACTTATCATTGGGAAGTAGGTTTCATGGACAGGGTAACAGCTCTATGTCCAATTCCCCAAGACAGAGTTCCCATTCATCCTTTGCTAATCAAACCTTCTGAAATCTCTTCCCTGGCCTGAGCTTATATTGAAGATTTCTGAGCTGATCCAGATTTTGTTTCTGCCGATAAGTGGGACCTCAATAATTTAAAGGTTTTGGCTGCATTGGTTCAGGGGGAGTTTGTTGGACCAAAAGAACCAATGAGCCAGATTAGAAAAACCTTTAAATACCACAGACATCAAAACAACTGAAGTGATCTACAACAGCTGAAGACAAAGTCTGAAGACAACTGCTCAAGACAAAGTCTGAAGACAACAGCTGAAGACAATGTTGAGACAACAGCTGAAGACAAAGTCTGAAGACAACAGTGAAGACAAAGTCTGAAGACAACTGCTAAAGACAAAGTCTGAAGACAACTGCTGAAGACAAAGTCTGAAGATCAAGTTCTCAGAAGTTGTCACAACAGCTGAAGTAGTTCTCTTCAGTAGTTATGATGGTTTTCATTTCAGTAGTTTGTAATCAGTAGTTTTATATTATGTAAAACATCTGAAGTTCTTACACTTCAGATGTTATAACTTCAGTAGTTGTAATGTTACTTTTAGTGAAGGTGTCCTCAGTTGTTGTGGACATCTTCAGTAGCTTTGTTTACTTTTAGTGTTTGTATAAATCAGTTAGATGTCACTACCAAGTGACGTCAGCTGATGTCACATTCCTTATAAAAGGAATGTTGACCTAATTCCCCATACGGGAAGCTTGTGCATGAATGAAAACATTCTTTTTGCAGAAAACTCTCTCTCTATAACCGTTACTATTTGATTGAATATTCATATTATTCTTGCTATAATTTCATCTAATTCGTGTGCTATTCCGCTGCAAATCCTAATCTAATTGATCAAACTAGATCTCGATCCCTTCACACATCCTATACCATAAAGCTCCGGTCAACTTCTTGAGCCACTGCAGCTGTGTCTATTGACTTTCCAATGGGCTTTGATGTAGATGGATGTGTGGAAGCCTGTGGGGTTCCCGGATTTGACTTGGGAGCTTTGCATGTAAAATGATCAAGTTGGTTACAGTTGTAACATTTGGCCTTAGTTTTGTCAAACTCAAATTATTGTTGGTTGAGTTCTGGGGGAATTGCCTTCAAGTTCTCTAGAAGAACATCTTTGCTTTGTAGGTTAAGAGAGCCATTTGTTGGACTATTTCCACGTACTCCACATCATCTGGACTGAAGCACTCTAAACCATCAAAGCAGTACTGAAAATCATTAGAGTATCCATTTCTTGAGACAAAGACACAGTTGTCCTGAAAGGAACTATGCTTAGCCTGTTGAGACTTGGAGTCTCAGGAGATGTAATGTATGGTCTAGATGAGCAGGATGGTTTTGGGTGTAAGTCAGGTACTGTTGAGGTTATGTGGGTCCTGAGCCTTTAACAACCATCAAAGCGTTGCTAGCAAGAAGACTCAGGGGTCTGCTTGTCTTATGGTCTCTCTTGTTATCCATCTCCAAACGGTATCCATCAAGGATGCCATAGAGTTCAGTCATGGTGAGGGGTTTTAGATTTTCTATCCTCTTGATAGAGACACAGTAGAACGTCCACTCATTAGGGAGTGCACTCATGAATTTTCTTGTGAGGTCTTTAAGTTCAGGAGTAATCCCATAAACTGAAAGGAAGAAATGAGATCCATGTACCTGAAATGAATTTTCTTAGCAACTAGACTATCTAATAAAAGTGAACAGTAGAGTTAAGTATGGTTAACTACATGCCTTTTGAGAAAACGCCATGTAGTATCTCAGAGGTCTGCAGCGGAGTGTCAGAGACCATACTTATGTTTACTGGTTCATAGTAGTGTCTTCTAAAGGTTAAATGGCTTCAGAAGAACAAGTTCTTCTGAAGCCACTTATATTTCGGAAGAGGCTACTTCTTCTGAGCTTGATGGACTTCTTCTGTTCTTCATACTTCGGAGTTCACTTCTGACCTTTTCTTCTAAGACTTGATCTTCGGAAGTGAACACTTTGTCTTCGGAAGTTGAACTTTCACTTTGTTTTCGGAAGAACTCTATTTCCTTGGAAGTTCCATACTTGGCTTCAGACGTATTTTATTAGATGCACCAAACTAGTCTAAGTGATTTGGTTTTGGTTGCACCAGCCTTCTTCTTTATCCAACACCATCTTCACGCCTACTCGTTCCATCAATTTCCTCGAACGCAATCCTGAAATAACAAAGAAATTGGGAAAAAAGGTTATGGCACAACTAAAACCTTTGTGAGTTTGCTTACTAACATGACATTAAAGTAAATTGTGGGACATGCAACACATCTTGCACTTTTGTCCAATTTTGTAAAGTATGGCTGCCCCTTCCTTCGACTGGTATGATTTCTCCATTCGGTATAATTACAAGTGGTTTGTGTCTTGATTTGATTCAATTTTTGAGAGCATCAGACATGTATGTTATGTGTTTCGTACATCTGGAATCAACCATCCATTTATCATTGTGTCTAAACTTACCAGCCATATTTGCGGTTCGTGGAGGCTCTTATCTGTTGGTTTACCTTCAGCAGCAAAATGCTTTTGGAACTGCACGTATTGTTCTTTGGTAAGGTGGTAATCGGTTTGGTTCCGTTTTTGCGCAGGCCGCCTTTCGCTTTACTTTCTCTGTTTATTCTTCACGTTCCACCATTCCGGGTAGCCGACTATCTTGAAACAACCGTCTCATGTATGCCCATCTCTGCCACAATTATCACAGTGGCCTCTATTTTCTTTTTGGCCAACCGGTTCGATGTCCTTCCGCGTTTTGCGGAAGCTTGGAAAACCATCATTTCAATCACAGGTTTTTTCATGCCGGCAATGGTTCTTTGCCGCTGGTCCTTGGAGCAAGATGATATGCATTTCCCAAAGATGGGATTGGTTTAGTGGCAAGTATTGGGTTCTAATGATAGAGAACTTATCATCTAGACCCATAAGAAACTTATAGAGCTGCTCCTTTACCCTAAGTTCTCTAAGAGATTTTCCAATGCCACAGGTACATCCACTACATTTGCAAACCGGAGCTAGAAAGGACTGCATCTCATCCCATAATCCATGTAGTTTCGTGTAATTGGCTAACATCTCTTCTTGTCTAGTGTTCGAGATGGCTTGCTTCAATTCATAAGCACGTGGTGCGCTTTCTTTAGCGAATCGTTCATTCAGATTTCCAACCCCAATTGGCATATTTCACGCTTCCTTGAATTTCTTTTTCCATGGTTGTAGTAAGCCACCCTTCAATCATCGCATCGCATCCATGCCATATAACTAGCATTGCTCGTTTCTGGCCTTTCGATGGTTCCATTGATGAAGTTGATCTTTTTCTTCGCGAACAAGAAATTCTCCATGTCTTGGACCCAATCAAGGGAGTTGTTGTCAGTCAAGGCGTCATTGACATGCATTTGCCTCGGATAATCGGAGGGGTGGAGATAGTATGGCAAGTTATGGTCTATGCTGTTAGCATCCATCTTGGCAAGATCTTTGTTTTCAATGGAATTACATTCTAAATTCTCAAGCTTCCATTAGTGGAGTATAACATTTGTTGCTACAAAACCTTCTTTTTATCTTATGCTGACAATATCACCTTGTCAACAAGGCTTGATTTGCAGCCATATATTAAACAGGAAAGTTTTGAATAAAAGAGTTTTAAAACTTAAAAATATAATAACTATCTCAACCATTCATCTTCTTGGAATTAGTCACTTTTGTTGACTTTTTACAAGTTCTTCCATTTTTTCAAACGCTATAACTTTTATGTATGACATTTTTAAAAATGTACATATTTTAATCTTTAAAACAGTGTAGTATTGTTATATAAAAATATAATAATATTCTTTTATGTTTTTAGTCTCGTATTTCGTCATTGTGTCTTTTAATGCACTTTATATATCTTTTTATTAGTTATCATGTTTTTATAGCTCTCTTGTGTTTTTCTTAAATGATGAATTTAAAAAATATAATAGTGAAATAATATTGTTGTGTATTTTTAATATATAAAACACAATAATAAATTAACAACTAATTAATATAATACATCAAAAACAATGACAAATTAACACAATGTATGTTTATTGATCATCATTCATTATTTTGAACACTATAAGTTTTAAAACATATATGGTGAAAATTAACATCATTCTGTACTTCTAATTGTTAAATACAATGATAGATAATATTAAGTTTATATAGTGTATAAAAAATAATGACAAATAAAAATAATTTCAACACTATGAGTTTTGATATATATATATATATATATTATATATATATTATATATATATATATATATCTATATATATATATATATATATATATAATATATATATATATATATATATATATATTGGTGAAAGTATATTAGTGTGCACTTATAATTGTAAAACACAATGATACATAATAAGTTTATATAATCTATAAAAACACCAATAAAAATAACAAATGATCTAAAATGTAAAACCCCGGAGAGTCAAAAGAAGTCATTTAACATTAATAGGCTTAATAAGAGTTATTTAATAAAAATAAAGGGGGAAATGGATCATGGGTCAACTTAATCTTATGAGCAAAGAGAATTAAGTGGTTAAAGGCTCATAATCAGCCCTTAAGCCACCTAACCATCATCTTCTCTATTTCTCAACCCTAACCACCAACTTTTAGAGAGAGAGAGAGAGAGTAGAGAGAAAGTGAAGAAACTCAAGATTTGGAGCTTCAAAGGTTAAGGGAATGAAGATCTGAGTGTTAAAGCATCAAACCACAAGAAAGGAGCAAGAAATCCAGGTAAGAATCAGCCTTTAAACCCCTTTGTAGATCAACCCAAATTCTAGGGTTTTGATTTTTAAAAGTTGCAAACACACATAATATTACAGTTTATGTATGAAATAATATACAAAAGCTTAGATATATGAAAACTAAGGATTTGGAGGTAAAAAATATGATTTTGGTTAAAAATGGTGCGGTTCGTCAATTTGATACGTTATGCAAACTGTGTGTTCAAATACGAAACTTTGAGTTTTGTCCTGCAAACTATAGGTTCGCCGGTAATTTCACAACCATTGGATTTCCAATAAAGTTGGGCAAAACTGCCATGCAAACTACACCGAAACTACCGCCAAGGAAACTAGCTAGAATAATAACCCATTTGAGTTTTAAATTACGAGGCGTGTACCACAATATAATTTAAAAGGTGAACTAAGGAGCTAACTCACAAAGGAGGTTAACCAGATGATTCAAGGTCCCCTTTTCCTACAAATTTTTTTTAATATGTTGGGGATGTTATGCATACTAAATATACTAAATAGAAAGCCAGGGACATTGCCCTAGGACCCTACAGGGTTGTTGCCCCTAGAACCCTATTTCAGGGTTGCCGCCTGCGAAGCTTGTTGTCCTACGGTGGGTCATTTTATGTTTCATGTGAAATTATGTCACACCCTCAAAATCCACTTGCGGAGTTTTACCGCGAGGCGTGTGAACAAACCAGGATCACAGTCAATAGTTACTCAGAACGACTCTATATGCCATAAATAACAAAATCAACCAAAATACCAACGTTAAATAATGCGGAAGCGTTTTTGAAAACAACCCAAGTCAATAAAGTATAACTTATGGCAAAACAAGTGCCAAACCAAAAGTAAACCATAATTGTTAAAATGTCACATTGTCTTGAAGCATAATGTCTTAAATGAAGTGAACCGTGCAGTGCTCCTATGGCAAGCAAGTTAAGGACCTGAGAAAAGCATACTAAAATGTCACATACATGTTGGTGAGTTCAAGAGTTTGAGTTCAATAAACATGTAAACAGTTGCGATAAATATAAGCAGTGTATGGTAATAGATAGCTAGTCTATTATCAGTAAATATTAATACATAGTGATTTTGCAATTGAAGCTGACTGTGATAGTTGTTGCCTCCTGTCACGACTTACCATGTCGTGACAATGATCAATAGGACAAATTGCACCCGTTGACCTCGAGTCACACAGGTGGGCTCGTCAGACCCAGTAGTACTACCCAAGTTTCCCCGCTATTAATATTAACAATTCAAAAGTGTGAGGACTTTTCTCATGGTAAACAGCACTATATTAATATATACACAACTTAAATCATAAAAGCGTTCGTATAAATACCAGTATGCTATCTCCCCCCAAAGAGATTAAGTAAAGAGTGGGGCATGAACTCACCTGATGTATGCAAAGGTACTTAGGTTTATTTTGAGAAACGAGAGGATAGCCAACCTTCACAGGTTACCTAGATCATGTGAGTACATAAGTACGTGTAAATAAAAGACATGTGAAACCCTAATCATACCAAAATCAAGACTCAAGCTTCCAGACAAATAGACACGTTTGACCTAGTTGACCCGTTTGACCCGTTGGTGACATTATGAGTTATAATTCAAATAAAGCCAATGAGCACATACAACATACATGATAACATTCAAATAGTATCATACATATGCTATATCAACCAGGTGTATCACTAGATCATCATACAATCAAGTACTATACAAGTCATGCGAATCTAGAACATTAACATAACCACTAGCTACAAACAACTAACATGTCATACAAGGTTCAACCATTCATCACATGCCATGTGAAGCCACTCACGACTTCACATCCTAAACCCTGCCAATCCTACTAAGTAGGGGCCTCAGATCCGCACGCGTGTATAATGATCACAACCAAATTCTTTAAGCATATACATTGCATTCACAACATCACAACAATCAATTACCAGACCCAAGCATGATGTCCTACTACTACACAACATCCAAACCATACATGATTACCAATTCCAATTATCACCCATGATTATCCAAACATGCCATACAACTAATTTAACACGTTCTATCACACTAGAATCCATCCTTGAACATAATAGCAAGTTCCTATCATCCCAAACATGATCACAACATCATACTTCAACGTTTACACAAATAAAGTTTCCCTTTTGGGAAAGAATATCCCAAAATCTATCAAACATCCAAGGTATGCATGAATTCATCAATAATATACCAATTCAAGCTCATACTAACATCTAGACATGATCAACAACACTTAACACCTCAATCAACAATCTTCATAAACAAAAGTTTCTACTTTTGGCAAGCTATGATCAACATCATCAAATTAAAGATTTCTAGCATTCATAATATCAATCTAGCATCTAATTATCATCATGAACCCATCCATAACATCAATCCATCACTAGATCACTACTACATGCAAAATAAAGTTACTATTCTTAGTAACCTATGAACAATGCATCAAAATCCCAACTTTCTTGCATAATCAACGTATTCTAACATTCATACAACCCAATAATCATCAAACATTCATCAAACAATCATCATCATGCATAATCACAATAATCACGAATTAGGGTTTGCTCAAAACCAATTTCATGATCAATCCACTAAAAACATAGAATTCTTGCATAATCGACGTTAACTAACATGTATACAATCTAACTAACATGTTAACATCATCAAACAACAACCAATTCGACCCAAAAGGACCAATTTCGAATTAGGGTTCGGCCATAAAGAACCCTTCACAAAAACTCGCAAAAAACTAACCTTTAAACTTGTAATGCTTGAAATTGATGATTCCTAAGCGTTGTATAACTTGTAATCGAATCAAAACCACACAAAATCGCTTGTTCTGGCTGATTCGAAGTGAGGAGGGTGTTTGGAGGTGGTTTGCGGCCGAAAGGGTGGGTTAGGGTTTGAATTTGTTTTATTAATTTTAATTTACCATTTACCCTTTAAACCTTGTTTTGGTATTTTGTAAAAACTAAGCTTTAAACTCTTTGTAAAGTGTTTTAACTTCATAATATAAAGATATAAACTTATAAAGTTCATTATATATCTTATCTTTATAAAAACACAAGACATACGAATAAATAGACACGTTTCCGCGTTACGCGATAAATTCTTAAATTAATTGTTTATAAATGTGTAAACACATAAACATAACCCAATATTCACATAATCACTTAGATTCACATCAAATTAACATTAATCATTATTATTAGGTCACCAACGTTCAACGAAAACTAGTGTGTGCTCACGACACGTGTTTACAAGACTTAACGGAACTAACGGAGTTTGGTAACGGAAATTTACCGGATGTCACAAAATTATACTGTATGTTATGTACTTAATAAGTAAAGTATTGTATATTGATGTGGAATATAATACTAATGCAAAGGGAACTTAACGAATGTGACCCCCCGGGCCCGTATGGTGATGAAAAGTTTGCAGCATATGATAGACTTCATTTATATGGGTTTGATGTAGATGATGGACCCGTAATAATGACAGGCTGTGCCTTATAGTGTGGACAACTGTCGGGGTTAGCTACTAAGTTATGTGTATCGATAGGGATCGACATTCGTATCCATAACCAGGGGCTGTGTTGTGTGCAATCCGTTATGATGAATGAAAATATAATGAAAGAATGACAAGTAATGGACATGCTTATTATGACGCAAGAAATGTTAGTATTAGATGTAGTGTGGGTCATTAAGGAAGGATAAAGTTTATATTTTCTTATATATTTGTTGATACATGTGCCCTAGTTTCTGATCTAATGTAATATCTTTGATTTTCATATAAGATGCATAGGCAAGGAAGATGCGGATGGCTTCCATCCTTGCCACTGGTGCAAATACTTCATTGTAGTCGATACCCTCAACTTGTCGAAAATCTTGAACAATAAGCCGAGCCTTGTTTCTGATGATCACTCCCTGATCATCTTTCTTACATTTCAAGACCCATTTGGTGCCAATGACTTTAGCACTGTAGGTCTATCCACTAGTGTCCATACACCTAACTTCTTAAACTAAAGAAGTTCTTCCGCATGGCACTAACCCAAGCCTCATCATTTAGTGCTTCACTAACATACTTTGGCTCAAACTGAGACACAAAGCAGCGGTATGCACCATCGTGAAGGTAGCCTTTTCCATCACGGAGGCATAATCAGCTGAGTATAGCTAATTTCTAGTCTGAACCCCTAATCTCACATCCTATAATGTATCCAATGGATGATAGACGTTTAGACGTGATCCTAGAGTGTTGGAACAACCACCTCAGAGTCAAGATTATGAACATTTGGTTCTGGGTCGGAGGCAGTCGGAGTCTGAGTTTCTGATGATTTTGAAGTATCACTAGCCGATGCTTGTGACTTGTGGTAGTTGAAAATGTACATCCTGGCTGATTGATCATTTCTTTATCAGAGGAAGAATCACTCACATCAATTGCTCCCCCTAAGTTGGTAGTATCATGACTTGTTGAATCTTGAGATGGTGTGTTCAGGACATCATACATCATCTTGTTTGCCAACTTGTCTTTTGAAGAGGAAAGAGGTATGTTGAAGGTCTTGAAGAATCCATCATAGTCGAAGAAGTAGGCAGGCCCTTTTCCAGCAGGTGGTGTGATATATCTCTAAACTCAACATTACACCACACCTCTACTTGGCCTGTTGAGTTGTTGTAAAACCTTGTTTGGTATGTTGTATCCTAGAAAGATACCTTCATCAATCTTCTCACTGAATTTTCCCTCTGAGTCTTCTTCAGCAGGGTGCACGGAGCGCCAAACGGCTCAAGATATTCCAAGTTAGGTTTACGTCGCTGTAATAATCATAGCATGTTTTTCCATGCCGTTTACTACCAAAACTCGATTAAGGGTATAACATGCATTTGCCACTTCATTCCAAAATGGGATAGGCAGTTTCGAGTCTGGCAGCATAGTTCGTGCCGTCTCTATCAAGCTGCGGTTCTTCCGTTCAGCAACGCGTTCATCTGAGGGGTATAAGCCGAGGTAAATTGATGTACAATTCCATTTTCCTTGCAATATGCCTCCATCCTTTGATTCTTAAACTCAGTTCCATGTCTGAGCGCACCTGTCATACCTTCAGCTTGTATAAGGACTCCAATGTAGTTACCAATTCCTTGAAGGATTCAAATGTTTCTGATTTGGATTTCAGAAACATTACCCAAGAGAACCTTGAGTAGTCATCAGTAACTACATAGCAATACAAGTCGTCAGCGATGCTTCTTGTACTGACTGGACCAAACAGATCCATGTGAAGAAGCTCAAGAGGAAGTTCTATAGAATGAACTTTCTTTTCCTTATGAGATTTCTTCGTCTATTTTCCCTTTTGCATGCAACACAGAAATTCGGGAGTTGAAGGTTTTTGACATTTACTCCTCTCACAAGATCATTCTAGATCAAGTGATTCATTTTTCTAGGATTTATGTCCCATTCTCCTATGCCAGGTGATGGAGTCTTCTCAGTAGCTTTGGACAAGAAGCACTGGATTTCGATCCGTTGTGGAGGCCTTTAAGAGATCCAAGACATAAAGATCATTATATCTTG
The DNA here is from genome assembly GCA_025506515.1 of Flaveria trinervia. Classification (NCBI taxonomy): domain Eukaryota; kingdom Viridiplantae; phylum Streptophyta; class Magnoliopsida; order Asterales; family Asteraceae; genus Flaveria; species Flaveria trinervia. The sequence goes on from JACCIX010000301.1 coordinate 188,525, forward strand.
AAGCTGACATTAGGATCTGGTCCTCCAGGATCATGTAGTCCTTCTTTAGAACGTAACACTTTGGTGTTGTCAAAAATACCTTGAAAAATTTATCACAAATTTAAGAGACTGAAAGCAAGTTATTTTGTAATTGTTAGACATAGTTTACCTTATCAAACTTAACCTTCTCATTTCCCACTTCTCTTTGGGCTGTGATACATCCACCTTTGTTTCCAGCAAATGAAACATGTCCTCCTAATTTGTCTGACATTTGATAGAGAGCTCTGTCCCTGTCATGTGCCTAGATGCTCCGCTATCTATAATCCACGTGTTAGTCTCAGCACTATAGCGAACACCCTGCACATTCAATGAAAACATTAGTTCATGTTAGGAACCCAAGCCTTGACTGGCTTGGGTTCCCTGAGGCATCACATATCATAAACTCAACCCACTGACCCTTGAGGTTAAGGGTTGATCAGAATTCTGTTTGTTTCATTTTCAGGCACTGAGGAGGTTTTCTTTCCATAATCCAGATTTGTGTAAGGCTGTTTGTGATAAGCAGATGACTGGCTAATGGGTTGAACTTTGGGTCACTATCCCTTTTTGGAGGAGTCACTGAGTTCCTCTTAAAGGATCTAGATGTAGATGCAGAAAGTTCAACTTTCTCCTGGTGTCTGGTAATGAGGACAATGAGAAGCTATGTGACCATACACTTCACAATTATAGCAGGATCTGCTTTCAACTTTACGACTTATATGTTTTGGTGGAGATGTAGATGTCACACGATCAACCGTATTCTGTTTAGATTGAGACACTTGTTTGTTAGCTGTATGGTAGGGTTTTATAAACTTAATTGTTTTACCTGATTTTACAACTTTGATCTCTTGTTTACCTGGACTTTGACATGAGGCACATGATTGATTAGGTTTTCTAGTCCTATTAGTTCTTGTTTGACTTTGTTTGACCCTGACTTTAGACTAACTTTTTCAAATTCTTTCTCCAGGTTAACACAAGGCATCTTTCTATTGCCTTTGAAGTGGCCTCCTTTTGTTTAGAGTCAGATTCACTTGATTTACTTATGGAATCTGGATCATTAACAAGAGGAGTAGACACAACGTGATCCTTGATAGGGTTATTGTTAATTGGTTACTTTTGTGTTCATCAAGGTCTCAGGTGGTGGTGGAACCACTTTGTATCCCAGTCCCTTGCCATTATTTCTCTCTCTCACTAAGTGTTGGACAATGTGTGATGAGCTTGTCCAACTATGCAGTTTTTGTTTAATGAGTTGACTTCTACTTCTAAAACTGCTTTTGCTTCTTAGTGTCCTCTAGAGAGTTCAGATAGTACCTAATGTCATTTTCTTGGTTAAAGTAACTACTTTAGTTTCCCTAAGCTGTTTATTCAATAGGTCTATCTTTCCTTGTAACTGTGCTCGTTTTGTTTTAACACTCTATTTGCCTCTGTGCATAGTTCCAGATCCCTTACTAAGCTATCATTATGATCTAATAGCCTAGAAAATTTGAATCTATACTTCTCTGAATTTATTACATTCTAAGCAAGCATGATTAAATAGTTGGTCAGTAGTACTTACCTAAGATGTTGAAGAGGAATCAGCCATGAGTGCAGACTCGGTTGTCTCTGGTCTGGTGATTCAGATGATGATGCAAAATTTTCTTCTTCAGGCAGGTGGTTGACCATATTTGCAGTGTCTTTAGAATTTGACATCGCGAGCTCTACTGCTATATCTCCCTCACTCGCAGAATCGTCATCGATATCCTCCACACTAGCTATATTGGACTCTCCTGGTGACACGAACCAAAAGCTCCAGTCCTGTCCTCATCCTCGTTAGCGATTAAGGCTTCTGGGTCCTTACTGGATGAGTTAGAACTACTAGATGTGGCCTTGTCCTGACGATTAAATGACGAGAAGTGACCCTTCTCACACAGTTGAAACATGTAACCTTTGACTTATTGAACCCAAAGGTTGTGTCTTTTGTTGCAACCAAGTTCTGTCCGGCCTTTTTGACAAAATTTTTAGCTCGTCGGATAGCACTTGCCAGGGCTCACATTATGTCCATACGCTCCAACTCCATCTCATCCACCTACTATAATCTTCATCTGCCAGGTGGCAGTTTCCTATCTTTCCAGCAACTAATCCATCGTAGGATTGAACCACCGCAGCTAAAAGATCATATGTTCTCTGGCCACCTCCATAGTCACATTCTGAGGTTTTCGGTTTTAAGCTTTGCTGCATTAGCTTTAGATATCATATATTTGGTGCTAGACGACCCTGACATTTCGGATCCTGAAGTGAGGGTTGTGCTGGAACTGCTGTGCTTGAGATGAAGGCGGTTTGCAGGGGCGCTCCAGATGTCTTGACCGAAGGAGTAGCATTGTAGAGTGCAGGATTCTGATCGTAGTTTGCCTTTTGGGCTCGATACTTCATCCTAAGCTCCTTTTCTCAGTTTCAGAATGAATTTATTTATATCTAACTTCGAGAGCATTCATTCTGTCTGAGATTAGAGACAAACGAAGCCCATTATTCTGGTAATCCATTAGCAAAGTTGGATACCTTATCCTCCATTGATGTAACCACTCCATGAGTGTGCATTCTCACTCATCAGGTGGTAGAATCTATCGATCACATCATCAAGGCTTTCTTTTCCCATAGAGGAGAAGTTGTCAAACTCCTTCTTCAATGCTTTTGCCTTGATGGCCTTCAGAGAGGCATTTCCGTCATACCTCTTTTCTAACGCATCCCAAAGTTTCTTTGCTTGAGTATACTCTGAATACTGATGGAAAATATCCTTCGGAATAGACTGAGTAAGCAAAGCATAGACTTTCTTTTTAGCATTGTGTTTTACCTTCTGAGCATCCGACATGCCACTTAGAGTAAGTTTGACTCTGTCAGCTCCTACTGGCATGCTATAACCCGACTCGATGGCCTCCCACAAATTTGTATCTACTCCATTTAAGTAGATTTCGAAACGTTGCTTCCATTGTGGGTAGTCGTCTAATGTAATAAGTTTTGGGGGTTTATTGTGAATCCCCACTTCGTTCTCCAACAGCAGTAGATTCTGAATACGTGTGTCTCTACTTGCTGTGTATGCTGAAAATTGGTCCTCCATTAGGTTTAACTTTACTGTTTAAGAAACTGCTAATGTATGCGAATGGAGGTATGCGATTGAACTTATTCGTGAAATTGAACAATGCGGCTGGTTCAATTGTGCGACTCAACAAATGCGGATGAGTCAGTCGCCCGAATGAACAAATGCGATTGAACAATCCAAATGAAGTTCTCAGTCGTACGATTGAAGATACGAATGAGTCCAATCGTGCGGTTGGAGAGTGCGAATGAACTCAGTCGTGCAATTGGTCTATTCATGCGACTGAACTTGGTGAAGTTTGATAATTCGTAGGTTTAAGTTGATTTGTCCGTAAAAACTCAAATTTTATCAAACCCTAATAGCCGTATGCCGGAAAAACTCAACTTTTCGATCAGGAAACTTCTAAGACTCCGTTAGACACAAAAGGATTGTGTTTTTGATGCAAACACACAATTTTTGTGTCAAAACTATTGAATCAACACGTAATCAAGAGCTCAAGCTCTGATACCACTTGTTGGGATATAGTATTTGAATGAAACACCAACTGATTAACATGTTAAACCAAACCAAATAGTGCGGAATCCTATTTAATTGGCGATCCAATCAGTGAGAACGCACGTAGAAACAATAACGTAATGAATCTAACGTCAAGAATCGATTAGGAATCGATCTACAACATTCTATGAACTTGGAGTACGAACTTAGAGGCTTCTGGACGGCTAGGGTACGTTTGGAGTCGAAGTGGATTGAATGCTTACATTTTTCCACGAATTAGGTGGTATTTATAGGTTAAGGTTTCTTAATCATGCGACTGGACCATTTGCATGGTTCAGTCGTGCGATTGAGTTATGCGGTTGATCCATTCGCACGACTAAGTATTCAGTCGTGCGACTGAGTCAGTCGCATGAAGTTGTTCAGGCGTATGGACTATTTAGGCGCATGGACACTTAGTCGCATGGCCATTTGAACGCATGACCACTGTTGGGGCGCATGGTCCAGTCGGACGCATAAGAACTTCAATTCACAAAGTTTGAATGTATTCATTATTATAACATTACTCATATCAATTCAAACAATCCCAAACTTATATAATTAAGTCAATATGCGTTAAAAAACTCATTAATGAAATATTAAACATTATAAACACAACCAAACATTTGTATTTCATTAAGTACCCAACTATTACATTTACATAAGTGTAAGACAATACAAAGATATTACATTAAGATCAGAAACTAGGGACACATGTATCAACAAACTCCCCCTTGGACCTAGATTCATCTATTGTCTTACCTTCTTCATAACCTCTTCGTACTTCTTGTACTTCTCTTCTCTAGTGACTCCTGTGTGTATCTCAAACGCAAAGCAGAGTTGTATCACATTTTGGAATTGGAGAGCTTGTACAATATCTTGTGTGTCATAGAATAGTGGCCACTTGTATAATGTGGATACATCATCAGCAGACAAGTTTGTAAGCCACATTGGGTCAAATACCCTGATAGTATCCATTTTTCCCTCTTTGTTCAGAACTATGACCGCCTCCCCTGTTCTTTAATCATAGTACCACCATTTAAAGTGTGGAGTGAAGTCCTGTGGCATTTCTCTAAGAGGGATTCTTGACATTGTTCTTGGGGGACTCCACTTCAGCACTATCTTAGGCTTTCTAATTATGGGATCAACTTCAGAATGCCTGATATACCTTGTAGGTTGTTGAGGTTTGAAGTTGACCCACCTGGTGTGGTACTCTTTCTTCAGGGCAGCCTCAAACCAGCCTGACATGTTACTTGGGTCAGCATATAGTAACTTCAGCTTGGCCAGCTGGTTGAGCTCAAAACCAGGTAGAGACTTTAGATCATGCGGGAATCTAAAGTACTCGATACCCATCTCTCTCTTTATCGCGTATACATTTAGATCATCAAAATGAGCCCACGCGATAATCTTTCCTGACACCTTTTGATGTTTCTTTACTTTGTAGAGCTTGGTGCAGACATTTGGTTTAGGAGCAGAGCGTTGTGCTCGGATCTCCTCAAAACATGCAGCCCATTCAGCTTTTCTGATATCAATATCGGTGTTTGAAGCTTGGGCTTGTTCTTCAACCTTCTCAGTCACTTGCTCCATCTGATCCAGTATATCAAATATATCACTGACTAGGGAATCACCCAGATTGGGGACCACATTTCCCTCTTTGTCAGCATACTCTAGATAATGAGCTGCTGTGACATCCTTGATCTCTATCTCATCGATGTCTTTCAGGTCGTCATCAATATTATTTAAAGCTAGAACTCACTCAGCAAAGTTAACTTTTACGCATAATAGTTAGCAGGTGATAGATGATGCTGAGGATGGCACAACGATAGGAGCTACTTGGCGGACGAGGAATGACATCCATGTTTATGAAATTGCTTATTTTAATTTAAATCAAAGTACAATGTGTATGTTTTATTTAGGAGACAAATGTATGAGTACAATATGATCCAAAAATTTTTAATGAATGTTTATTTAATTCTGCTGCAATGTTTTTCTTTATAAAATGATTTTATGCTATGATTAACCAACTGTGAGGCTTTCCGGAAACGGGGCCATACATAAAACATAAAACACAAATATAAATACATATAACAAATGATGTAAAATATCTGACACAACAAACTGATATTTGGCATATTGAACTTATATGACATAATGAGTTTACGTATTTGACATAATGACAAAAATGCCTAATCTTTGAAACAATAGAAGGATTCATGTGAAACCCACAATCCTTATAAGGCTTTTTTGATTATAGAACCTTTTCACTATAACCCTATCCATGTTAAAATATCCACCCTAAGTTCCTAACTATCTTTAAAATTGCTAAGTTTGAGTTAAAATTGCTTCCATACTTTGAAATACTTCTTCTTAAATTTTCTATTTCAGTTATAACATGGATAGGAACCTTAAACAACGGTAAATAATAGTTGGGCAACCAGTCCAGTACAACTAACAACTTCAATCACCCCAATCAAGTTTTTCTTGGTACAAAATGGACCACAAACCAGAGGAGTTAGATTTCATAGTTTGGATGTTCGAGTTTGAGGTCATCTATAGAGCAAAGTTAAGTTTTATTACTTTTAATATCTTAGTCCTTTAACAACTATCATTGTTGGATAGAGAGAAGGCTGGTGCAACCAAAACCAAACACTTAGACTATTTTTGGTACAACTTGTAAACGACTTCCAAAGCTAAGTATGGAACTTCCGAAGGATATGGAGTTCTTTCGAAGACAAAGTGCAGAATCAACTTCCGAAGGAAAAGCTCCAACTTCCAAAGACAAAGTCTTCTCTTCCCAAGTTCAAGACTTAGAAGAATTCAAAGACAATGACTTTCGAAGTAGAATTCCCCAAGCCACGGAAGAAGCAGCCTCTTCCGAAGTATAAAAGGCTTCAAAAGAACTTGTTCTTCCGAAGCCAATTAACCTTAAAAAGATGTTGCTATGAACCAGTAGACATTAGTATGGTATCTGACACTCTGCTGCAGACCTCTGATACTTCATGGGGTTTTTCAAAAGGTCATATAGTTGACCATACTTTATTCCACCGTTCACCTTTATATGTTAGTACAAGTTGCCAACTTTAGTTGGTGATAAAAGGTAAGTCATGGACATGTCATGATTACCATATCTTAGATAACATATTATCTAAGATACCTTAAACTATAGCTTTGTAGTATCTGCTTTAGTTAGAGGATTCCAGTTGGTATCAAAGTATATCCAGTTGTAGATAGTAGTATATATAGTTTCTCATTGTAACTCTTGTAGTAAGCTTGTAAGAGTCTTGTAAACTTTGAGTTGAGAAATAATATAAACAAGTATCTTGAAAATTTATTCTCTTGTGTTCTCTTTGTGTTACTTAGTATATTATAATCAACTCTTAGAATAACTCTGCTTCTTGAGTGTTTGTTAGTGAGTTTGAGAGAAATACTTGTGTTGACTATAAAACCGATCCTACAATTGGTATCAAAGCTTCTTAGGCTCTTGATTGTGTGATCTAACCATCCTAATCACCTCTTGTTTACTCA